>JAUCBJ010008420.1:0-99896 GCA_032718475.1 Nemertoderma westbladi | reverse complement strand
CTTATCGCCAGTGAGTTTCACCGGAATCACACTAAATATTTCCGACATGGCCGATGATAAATACGTCCGCACGCTGGTCGATGAACTATCCGCGGTGAAACCTTGGCAGGTCACTTCTCTCGCGCTCGACTCGCCATCCTCGTCCGACGAACCTGGTTGGTAACCATCGTCTTGGATGCCAGTGTACGTATTCCTCCTTATCGATACGGGTTCTTTGCTCCCCTTCCTTTGAGGATTTCGCTGTAAGTAACGGTCCGTTGGGGTGTGGAAATCCGCATGTAGCAACTTGTGATGTAGTCTGCCGCATTCCATGCATCCGTCCTTGCTGTTCGGGCACTGCCGCCGTACATGGCCTGGCGCAAGACAAGCCCAACAGGTGTCCAACGTCCGCACTTGAACTCTTCTCTGTTCCGAATTTAATTCTTTGAACCGTCTGCAACTATCTAACTTATGGTCGTCAGATCTTACCTCCTTTAGTAAACAGTATTGGCAACCTACAAATCCATCCGGCAACTCCTGTTGCTTTAACCTAGGTCTATCTAACCGCTCACCTGACCATACTCGCGAGTCTGATCTAAAGGCTGGGGTATTCGAATTATATCTGTCTACTGAGTTAAATGTCACAGTGGTCCTGTCATCGTCAAAACTTACCATAGACTTACCGGTAACAGGTTTAGACTCCCTCATATTCTCTTCTGAGAAGTTTGATTTCATCTCTGCTACTGCGTCTGTGGCTATCATGTCATGAATATGCTGAAGTGTCAACACCTTACCTTGGCCCTCCAACTTATTCTCTAATTTGCGCCATTTCTGTCTGTAACGCATGTTTAAACGTCTTATTACGCTTTTCAAAACTTCGGCGTGATCACCATGATGAGGTAGATTCACCGTCCTCAAGATGTCCAATGCGTTCGAAATAGCGTTCGCTAAATTCAACAGCTCTAACGGAGTTGTAATCCTTCCGCCCTTACCCAAGTCTTCTACTATCGACTGCGCCATCTTGGTTTTATTCCCGTAGATGTCACTAAGCGTCTTCATCGCTAACTCAAATGCTCTTTCATTGCCGACGAAATTATCAGCAATGGCTCTAGGTTCTCGATGGAGCATCTGAAGCAAATAGTTGAACTTCTCGTTGGGAGTAAAGGTGCTGTTGGTTAGCTGCTCGTCGACATAGGTTTTGAAGGTCCTCCAATGTTTATGGTTACCCATAAACTTCTGGGGTTGCTGCGTCGGCAGTCCTTGCCTAGCAGCAAACTTACCTATGTCCCTAAGGGTTGCGTCGTTCCGGGTCAACAAATGGTTTAGTTCCGCAGGGTTGTTAAGTCTGGTCCTTTCCCGGTGGTTCCAACTTACCTGCTCCGCGTCCGTCCTTCTTTCCTTATAGTTTCGGGACTTCTGACGTCTCATTTCTTCCTCTTCATCGCTTGACTCAGTGTCAGTCCTTAGCGCTCGCGATGGTTTGCGCGCCGAGGCCCTGACCCAAGCTTCCTCAATAAATCTTTCTGCCGAATTTTCGAAATTGGGATTATGGATATTCGGGACAGGCGTCCTTACCTGAGGTCTATGTGGTATAGTCTCCTCCGATATGCGTACTCGTTGACTAGGCTGGACTTTATCTAACTCAGGCCTGCTAGGATTAGAATTACTTCTTACCTGGGCTGCTTCCTTTAACCGTAGGTTGCTAAGCATGTCCGTTATAGGTTGGATGTGCGGCGATATAGCTTGCGCTAAACTAGCACTTAACTCATCCCTCGTAATAAATTCCTGGCTAGGGTTCTGTTGCATAGTCGGCTCTATCTGAGTAATCCGCTGTCTCTCATATGATCCCTCTTCCGGTTTAACCCGGAAGTTCTCCGTCGAACTGGGTCGGCGCTCCGTCCGCGTATTCCAAACCCGCGGGTTCGGTTCGCCAAATACTCGGCCCGTCGGAGTTTCTTCTCTAAATTCTCCGTTGTCACGTTCGGTATACAGTGGTGCGGCGTTCCGATGACGTAGATCCTGGGCGATAGGTGAAGCACTAATACCAACTGGCGTGCGATATGTAGAGAATGGTTTAACGATCCGTGTACTCGTAATAGCTGGACCGGGTATAGGAATTCTGGTCGTCGTTGACTCGCGTATAGTCGGAGTTCTCGCTTCCTGTTCGGCCTTCTGCAGTGCGAACAGTTCTCGCAACTCTGTCCCCACACTCGCCCCACATTCTTCGAGCATTCGCATCCCCTTCTCGGCGATTTCGTTCGCCTTCCTAGTCCATTCTTCGCTCTCTAAACTTAATCTCGCACTTTCCAACTACGCCAGTTTACGCTCTTCTTCTTCCCTCGCTCGTCTCGCTGCGCTCTCTTCTTCCACTCGCGCCTTTTCTTCATACAATGCGCGTCTTCTTTTCTCGATCTCGAGTTCGCGTTCCTTGCGTCCGCGTTCGAGTTGAAGCTCGCGCTCCTTCTGTTCACGATCGAGTTTCTTGCGCTCACGTTCGGCTTGGAGTTCGCGTTTCTTCGCTTCCTGTTCGCGTTCGAGTTGGAGTTCGCGTTTCTTCGCTTCCCGTTCGCATTCAAGTTGGAGTTCGCGTTTCTTCGCTTCCCGTTCGCATTCGAGTTGGAGTTCGCGTTCTCTCTGTTCGCATTCGAGTTCCTCGCGCTCGCGCTCGGCTTGGAGTTCACGTTCCCTTTGCTCGCGTTCCGCTCGCTCGCGCTTACTTATCTCTTCCAACTCTCGTAACTCTGCGTCCAACTTACGTGTGCGCTCCCGTTCCTGCTCAGCTTCCTTCCGTGCTTCCTGTGCACGCAAAACTTCCGCCTGCTGTTCGTCTAGTCGGCGTCTTCTCTCCTCCGCCGAGTTGTGAGAAACAAGGGATCTAGCACATATTACCTTACCTCGCGCGTGACTAACCTGGGAATCGCCGCTGTCTCTAGATGCGTCGTCGGGTGGAGTCAACGTCCTCTGTTGAATGTTCTCCGTCGTCGGTAGCACCTGGCCTGGTACCACCACTCCATTCTGCATCAGCCAGCTAGTAACTTCCCTCTGATAACGGCGCTCTTCCTTATCTTGGATCTCTTCTCGCTCCACTAAGTCTCTCAACTCTGCGTCACTCACCTGAGTCGCCTGCGCTTGTGATGCCCATAGCAGCCAGTTCTCCGTCCTAACTCGTCGGAATCGCTCCGATAACTCGCGGTGCTCTAACAAGGCTGCTAAAACCCTGTCGTAAATCCTCGTTGCTACGTCGCTCGACTGAGACTCTACTGCCTTCTTCGCTAGGACTGCAAGCTCCTCTGTCTGCTTGAATAACGCTGAGTTATATCCTCTTCTAATCTCTACTAACTCTACCCTCCCGATGTTCGCTGGGTCAGCTAACATCTTCCTTACCTTGTCCGCCGTCCGAGTTATATGTCCGGCATGCGCGCGAAGTTTCTTCTTTATCGCGATATCAAGTTCTCTCTCGCTCACCTGACTTACGCTCGGTGGACTTGAAGGATTATTTCGGGAACTACGGGTACTCCTAACAGCCGTCGGGACCACGGCACTTACCATACCCACAGGTCTGGAAACCGGGCTCCGGGCTCTCGCTTCTACTACACTACCCTCCCTATCACTCACCTCTGTCCGGGTTGCTGTACAATCCTTCCTTACAGTAGCGGTAGGGGATCCTAATACTATTACCTGAGGCTGCTGTTCTTCCTCACTAGTCACTGTCTCGTCCTCCTGTTCACTTACGTCAGCGTCGCTCGCTGCGTCGTCATAGTCGGCATTGTCATCAACAGTATTATTTACGCTATCGTCAGTCGGCGGTCCAGCCGCCGTCTCATAGCTGTCCTCTAGTGCCTCTTTGTCTGAGACACTCATAGTCTAAATAATATTTGCCTTCTGGCAAAAATCTCGCAAAAGTTCGAGATATAATTATAATTTAACCGAAATACGGTCAAATTATTTGTCAAATAATCAGTTGGTCCAAATGTCAAATAAATTCGCAATGCAATATTGTGAATTTAATGGGGTATATAGTTATAGCAAATACTAACACAATATTTAAACAAAAAATATTATTATATAGCTACTATATAGTATTAAATACCGGTATAGCACAAAATAACTTTGAATCTAATACAAAATATTCAAGATAAATTTGCCACCCAAATATTTCTAATTTTATATATATAGCTCCAATCAACGTAATTTTAATTTCAAATATTATATGTATCCACTAGCGCGTGGCTACATCTTCGGGTTGCGACTCTCTCTAACTCTCTCTCTAACTTGAGCGATTCAAAAAACCATGGCCGGCTAAACCTAAATATCCTAACTAATAAATTGAGTTCAGCTTCGCAGTTAAACAACCGGTAATTTTTTACTGCTTCCACAAACACACTGGTGCCAACAGAACAACCAACCTTGTTTGCTGTGAGATTCCACGTCCGCGTCCAAAGATTCAAGCCCTTCGCTGATTGCAAACCGAACCCGCAGACCCACACGAACCCCAAACTCAGAAGTTCCGTCTTGCCATGTATCTCCAGATGGTATAAAATAACTAAGCGGTTACCTAACATACCGGTACAAAACTCTAGAATTTTACAAAATAATTTTGACCGAAAACTGAATTCTCGCAAACCTAGCTAAAATTTTCAAAAAACTTACTAATTACTGTTTGCCCTAAGGCCTAAGGAACTGCTGTATTCGCAATTAGCAAAACGCACTACCGTACATTCACTGTATGCAGCACAGTAAGTAAAACAGTACACCAACCTAACAGCCTAATGATACTGTGTGTGGTACGGCAAACAAATGTCCTTCTACCGTCCGCAGTAACAACAATCAGCCTAATGTACTACTGTACTATTGTACGCAGCCAGTGAATACAGTAATCTAAACTAACAGCCTAATAGAATAAATATACTCAATGTCTTACTGTACGCTAGCCTATAGCCTACAGCAGACGATCACGTGCTCTAACTTATTACTTAATACTGTGATACTACTAATCAGCCTAAGAATACTCTATTGACTGTACGCTACAGCCTACAGCCAATAAAGCGCGTATTACTGATAAACAACCGCGACCTCTATACTAACAGCAGAACTGTTGAACAGACCAATACCCTTAATATCCTTCTGCCAACCTAATAAGTTCTCGTCTAACCAATAAGACACAAAGACTGCTCTACTGTTAAGTAAAGGGGATCAGGAGTGTGCTATTACTAAATTGTAAGGGTTGCTAAATACAAACCGCTACTTACCGTTAGATGGCGCTAATCTGCCGTCCGCTAATATATTTTACTAAATTTACACAACTCCTGCAAAATCGCTTGTTCCTTTCTCTACCGATTGCTCGATAGAGAGCTAACTGTTCGAATCTATGAGCCACGCAGGAATAACCAAAACAATAAACCCGAGTCGGCTCCCTAAGCTTACTTAAGACGAGTGCGAGAGGCCTTGCACTCAGAGTATTCTTACGCCTAATTTTATCACTATTAAAGCACGCTATTACCTACGTCTTTCTAATCGCGAATACTGGAGGTTCCCTAACGTAATGTGTGAATGCGAGAATATTTAAAATATCAAAATGGTACAGTATCTGTTTCTACGTGGATAATACCACTCCGAGTCTAAAACTGCCCGCGACTGGCTTTAGGCCAGCAAAATTACTAGCGTATCGTGCGTACCGAATAGTGCGTTCTAGCTGATTGCCCGCTAATGCAAATAACCGCTCAGCGTGAATAGTTTACAGTACACTAATTATTACCTTAGCTACTCTCCGCTATGCTGCGTACTAATTCTTAATTTTTTACTAATTAATTACAGTCACAAATATTTAACAGCGTACTAATTACTAAGAGTTCCAGAATACGTAATTCTAATTTATCACGCAACAGGTTTCGCTAGTAATAGCCTAAATTGCCGTATTACATTGACCTAATCAATAACTAATTATTGTAACTAAGAAATAGAAATCAATCAAAGGAAAAGGAGCGCCTATCTAAGCATTCGTAATCTTAGGCACACTTCAATAACACACCAATCAGCGTTAGAAATCACAGTTTACAATTGTGCAATTCACTACTCGTACTCCACACTCAACGTTGTAATACGCGCAGGCCTCTCCCGGGTACATCTAGGATTCCTAACTAACCCAATTCCTGCCCCCCTAATACTAAATAGAGACAAAACCTGGATCATCAGCCCCCTAGATACTGTACCGGCGATCGGTCTGCGTGCCGCAGTGCAAGATACCCGCCCGCAACGGTGACCCTGGCCAGCGTTGCCCGCTTTGAATCCTCCGCTCTCTCCTAGTCGCTCAACCCCCCGATGCGCCCACCGCCCACTGGCACCTTAGCCCTCCATGATGCTAATAGCTACCGTAGCGGCGCATGCAAATCACAAAGTCTGACAGTCTCAGGAATCCCTTGGGATTATTGCGCAGAAAAGAATCACATAGAACCATCAATCAAAGGTAGAAATCATAGTTCGATTGTAATTTGCAGTAATCGAAGGAATTATTGAGAAACACAAGCAAAGTAATCGTACTAGCAAATCATTCCAAGAAATTAATCAAAATTAGCAAATTGCAGAAAATACGATATCCTAATACAAAATTAGAGACAGCTCAGCAAGTAAATTGTAACAGGGGTGTGTCATGTGATAAGGCATGAACATATGAACAACAAAAGGCCCTACCGGCACACCGCCAATTTATAGGTGATCCCGATGGGGTGATGCAATAAGGTGACTCAATCGCTCTCCCATTGGCTCTCCAGTCCATGCTAGCATTAAACCAACCTGGAAGCAGTTAATCCAATAAGGAGACCGGATTGTAGCCCTATGCCCTCAAATTATTACCATATATGGTAATGGATCACGTCTCTGGCTGCTGAATGGCCAGGACAGCGTCCCTATATGCTAGCCCTATCAAACTAATATCAGCAAGCACAAAATCCAGGGTCCGAGTAAACTCGCTACCCTGGAACTATCTACATATATCCTAATACAAAATTACGTAGGTAGGGCTACATACTATACAAAATGAATGGATGCAAAATATATGGGCGTTTTAACTTCCTTACCTAAATGTCACCACACTGCGCCTTATCTAAATAATTATACTGCACAACGGACTAATATTACGTACAGTATAACGGACTAATACTGCATACTGCATAATGGACTAATACTGCATACTGCATAATGGACTAATACTGTGGATACAGCGCCATATACCGTAACAGCTCGCCCCGCATTCACGCAGTAGGATAATTTGAACATAATATTATTGTGTTTCATTTTATGTAAAGAAAGTAAAGTAAATAAATTTATTCTGTACCCTAGAAAGAATTGCTATAGTTTGAAGCTCGTAACATAATAACCTAACAAAACACGTCCGTGGGACCTTCGCGCAGCACGAGGCTCAGTTAGAGATACAAATTTAAATTAATTTTCAATTAAATTTCTTCTAGCTTTCTCACTGAACACTAGGCCTATGGTGTTGACGCGAAGATAGAGAAAGTGATTACAAACTATTTTGTTCAAGTTGCGTGGCGCGTTGATGGATCTAAGCACATGTAAGTATAATTATATTATAATGCATAGACCTCAAAATTTAATTAAATATTATAATTTAATGCAATAATGGTGCGATTATGGGTATATAAAGAAAGATTAGTTTTGTATTAGATAAATAATAGTGGTGAGGATTTGTGTGTTAAATATTATGCATGTGGGTGGGTTGGTTTAGGTTTGAGGATTTATAACATAATTTTCTTAACTTATATGACGGAATACCGTTTCGCTGTCAACTTAATATTATGGTAATCTTAATAATGTAATCAATGAAATCTTAATTAATGTAATCTTAATTACTTTACAGTGCTAGAAAAGTTGGAGGAGCCGAGGAGTGTATCGCAATCGAAAAGATAGAAAACGAAATCGAGACTGGAATTGAGACTTTTGATTGGACTTATAAGAACTTTATACCGTAGGCCCTATACATGTGCATAAAATAGGTCAACCTTTATTTATATTTATATCAAATTTTAATTGTTTGTTTCTTGCAATATCTTTTCAATTAATAATAAAATTGTAATAGATTGTCCTATTAGGTATCGGAAACGTTCTGTGTTTTTATACCTACGAGATTAGCACTACATTGGGGATTAACCAGACATTATTATAAATTACTGTTGTTAGTTATATTTGCTATAAGATAATAAGATAAAAGCATTGCGTCTTGGGTTGGTGGGTTTCATTTCCATATTTTCAACGGGTGTACACATACTAACATTATTATTCACATTATGATTATAATATTAATAAATAGCGTTTTTACCCATTGTTATTCTGTAATATTATAAAACAAACCGCACCAATTTTGTTCAGGTGTAATAAGTTTTTGCATTTATAGAAATAACATTGTTTATATGGAAACTCTATGTAGGCCTATTACAAGATACCATGCATTTAATAACATTAAAATCATAATGTTTTAGTATTGATGTACTAATGTTAGAATAATAATGAGAAAATAGTGAGAAAAAAAATCAGGAATGCTATGAGAATGCTATGAAATAATTCCAATATTAGCTTAATTTTAGAATAACATTAGAATGTTAAGGGTGGGAAATCCACTAACTATTAAAATTCCAATGTTAAAATAACACTGATTAATATTGGTAACCGAATACTGCCAAAAGTGCACTTCTATTGCACAGGGTCCGAGCGCTTTGCCAAAAAAATATTAAAACTGGCATTAGTTTAACATTTGAATTTTAATATTTTATTATATGAATAAAGATGTTAATAAACATTATTTTAATGTTGCTATGGTTTGCAGGGTTGGTAATTAATTAACGGAAATCCGTGTTTTACACTCCATTCCGGATCCAACAAAACTTGGTAATTAACGAAAATCAGTGTTTTACACTCCATTCCGGATCCAATAAAACTTGGTAATTAATGTAAATCCGTGTTTTACACCCAATCCCGGATTCAGTAGAAATATGAATCCGCGTTTTACACTCCGATCAGGATTTAGCCTAAAACATGAATCCGCGCTTTACACTCCTTTCCGGATCTGAAAAAAGGCCAATCCGCATTTTACACTCGGTTACGGATTCGGTAAATTTAGCAGTGCGCGGATCCGCAGATTACACCCGAAAAATGTTAATTCAGTCGACTTCCATAGGGACAATGTTAAATGATAGAATCCGGATCCTGATCCGGATCCGCGTTTTACTCTGACCCTTCTATAGCTAAAAGTTTTATTATGGGGTATTCCTGGTCGTTGATTTCACTCCAAACAAACGTCAGTTTTTACTTTTAACGAAAACTAATAGACCTCTACTGTATGTCAGTCTGTCTATCCCTCCGACAATCTGTCTTTCAAAATAGGGACATCATACCAACTAGCTTACACTTTTTTGATGTGGTTTTCCTAGTCGCTGATTTCATTGCTGATGTCAGATTTCATTTTTAGCGAAGTCTATAATGTCTGTCTGTATGTCTGTCTGTCTACCTGTCACCAAAGTTGGATCTGGACAATTGGGAGCCGGACAATTGGGAGCCGGACAATTGGGAGCCGGACAATTGGGACTCGGACAATTGGGAGAAGGACAACCAGTTAATAGTCAGGGTCCCAATTAATAGTCAATTGCCAAGTCCAAGAAGTTTGAAATATTGCAATTTCCAGCCATATAATAATGTAATATAATCATAAAATTTTGTACGTAGACTCACAATATATTATATACATAAATATAAATACAACAAAGCAAATATTTCAACAAATCGGCAATGAAAAGGAATGCAAAACAATACGATACTTACTTAGTTAGTTAGACCCTGTTTTGTACATTGATTTAAAAATTTTACATCTCAAAAAATACAACACTCTATACGATGACAATTGACAAAAATAACTACAATTCTTTAACACAAAAAACGAACAATTAAAGTACTAAAAGGAATCTACATGAAGTACATAGAGGCAACAATATCACGTGCACCGAAATTACGTACATTAACTACATAGCAGCAGAGACAACAATCCGACTGATAGTGGGGGCTTATTGGTGTCACTTTAGGCTCATAAAATCTCGGGTGAGTTTGTGTACAATGTGTAAGAAATGGGGGGTGGGGAGGGTTAATGGGGGGGGGGGGGGGGGGGGGGGGGTGTCGCAGTATCGTAATAATAGTATCATCCAACGAAATTAGATTTTTGCCGTTTTAAATTTTATGCTACTTGTAAGTTTCGTTCCACCAGACAAGCACCAAAAACGATAGGTGCACTACCACGAATGATTTATAACTAGTTTCATCGTGATTAGCCGACCTCTAAAACCCGTATACCTTCAGAATTAACAAACAAACATTTTTTGGGTTACATTTTTTTGACTTGTACTGTTCGTCCTGGGGGACCAAAATAGCACAAAAAAATGGTAGTTGGATTGCCAGAAAATATTTTTAATAAGTTTTATCGTGATCAGCGATTCAAATTGCAATTGTTGAGCCAAGATCTAAAAAAGTTTTAAAAATACGTAGTAAAATAGGCCGGACTAGATAGGGTTAAGAGTTTATACAGCCCCTCGTCATAAAGTTACAACCTCAAGCGTTAATTATTATTATTATTGTATTCGTACACCAAAACAGGGAACTACACGACCGCACTGATGTTATACATAAACTCACTCTGGAGGTATTGAGCCTAAAGAGACCCAATAGGAGCTGGTTGTACAAATACGCATCAATTTAGCACAAAGGGTTGGAATTATATGGCGTTTACTGAAGCGCTAGTTACAGCTGGTGTTGTCCCTGACGACAGTCTTACAAGACGCTCCGAGGGCAGCTCGTCCTCGCTGTCTGTGACGTCACGACTCGCTGTAGGTGACTCTTCGCACACAATGGGGGAACAGGATGACGTCACCGGAGTAGGTGACGTCATCGGCAACGGAAAATAAGCTTGTGTTACTAAATTGAGTTGAGAAGGGCCCAGTGATGTCGGAGTATTAGCCGATGACGTCATAGCGGGCTGTGGTGATGTCATGGTGATTCGAGTATCCACAGGTAAAAACGTATTAGACAGACGAGTGGAGGGTGATGACGTCAGCGATGGCGGGATGGGGACGGGTGACGTCATAGTGACCATTAGTGTGAGAGACGTCTCACTGATGGGATACATTGACGTCATGAGTGATGGGGACTCCGATGGTGTCAATGAAGTAGATAGTTCCAGAGATAGACGGCGCTGTTTAAAAGTTGTAAATTCGGCGCTTTCTCTGAGAGATAGACAACGGCGTTTTTTGGCGGGTAGATTACTGCATCGTGATTGGTCAGTTGTAGTTTGCTTATGGACGTGAGCGGACACTGCGGATGTACTTAATGACTGGGTGGGATGAGCACGCAGTGTTGGTGCCTCTGGTGGCTGAGGTAAAGTGGGGGTAGTTCGTGGTGTAGTAGGTAGGGCCATACTGAAATCAGTATCAACAGTACGTGGTTGGCCAGAGGTAGGGGATCGATGAGTTGATTGGTCAGTTGTAGGGGATATTCGAGGTGATTGGTCAGTTGTAGGAAAGATTCGAGTTGATTGGTCAGTTGTAGGAGAGATTCGAGTTGATAGGTCAGTTGTAGGAGAGATTCGAGTTGATTGGTCAGTTGCAGGAGAGATTCGAGTTGATTGGTCAGTTGTAGGTGAGATACGGGTTAATTGGTCAGTTGTAGGAGAGATTCGAGTTGATTGGTCAGTTGTAGGGGAGATTCGAGTTGATTGGTCAGTTGTAGGTGAGATTCGAGTTGATTGGTCAGTTGTAGGGGAGATTCGAGTTGATTGGTCAGTTGTAGGGGAGATTCGAGTTGATTGGTCAGTTGTAGGGGAGATTCGAGTTGATTGGTCAGTTGTAGGTGAGATTCGAGTTGATTGGTCAGTTGTAGGGGAGATTCGAGTTGATTGGTCAGTTGTAGGGGAGATTCGAGTTGATTGGTCAGTTGTAGGGGAGATTCGAGTTGATTGGTCAGTTGTAGGGGAGATTCGAGTTGATTGGTCAGTTGTAGGGGAGATTCGAGTTGATTGGTCAGTTGTAGGAGAGATTCGAGTTGATTGGTCAGTTGTAGGGGAGATTCGAGTTGATTGGTCAGTTGTAGGGGAGATTCGAGTTGATTGGTCAATTGTAGGGGAGATTCGAGTTGATTGGTCAGTTGTAGGTGAGATTCGAGTTGATTGGTCAGTTGTAGGGGAGATTCGAGTTGATTGGTCAGTTGTAGGGGAGATACGAGTTGATTGGTAAGTTGTAGGGGAGATTCGAGTTGATTGGCCAGTTGTATGGGAGATTCGGGTTAATTGGTCAGTTGTAGGGGAACTATAAGTTGATTGGCCAGTTAACTGCTCCGAAATAACTGTCGTATAGTGCATGTGAGTTGATGACTGATAGGTATTGGATAACACAGTTTTATTTGCTTTATCTGATGACGTATTATCAAGTTCCTTCGTTTTGCCAGTAGATGTCGTCATCAGATCCTTCAGTGCGTCGTCCATATTTGGGTAAACGTAGAATTTTCTCTGTAAATTCAAATACAATTTCTATGTAATTATTAACTAATTAGTAATATTTCGTATTACGAAAATTTGATAAAACTTTCTTATCCACCAACAAACAAAGTGCGGTTTCAGAAAAATAGAGTGGAATATTTGGGATGAACAGGTATATCAATTCGATATCAGATCAAAATTGGACAGATTCGAGTTACAAAAATTATTCCATTAGAAATATATTTGGTCCAAATGAGTCTTATAAGACGTCCAGATATCCGTACCATAGATCTACTCTTACCACATGTCCCCGTTTATGGGCAGTGCGACAATGACTCTGCAACCCATACTGACTCGCAAACAGTTTGCAGCAGTACTCGCATTGGAATGAACCCACTTGTCCGCCACCTCTAGACTTGAAACCGCCATCCTTGCCGCCAACGCAACCGTGCTGTTTGTATTGTAACTTTCCGACGAACAACTTTTTGCAGGTAGAACATCTGTAGTTGGTAGAGGTTTGGTGGTTCTCCTAAATGTTTAAGGTTAACTAATGGTTAACTCCAGTAACGAATGGAAAAAGTATCAAGTATTACCCTCCCTATGATAAATTTATTATAGAGAGACAATCCATTCACAAATGTGAAAACAAGAAAACTACACATATATATAAATTATATATATTAATATAAATAATAATAATAATAATAATAATAATATATAAATAAATTATGGATAACTGTTGCCTGTTGGATTGGATTGCTATTATGGATTGCCTGTTGCATGCAAACAACATTCAATATTAGCGGATGCCGATATTGGTTCCACATGAAATAAATTATAACCGAGGCCACTTTAACAAATCTATATTAAGTACATAATATAAAGAAGTGTATACAGACAGAATGTTCAACACTTACTTAACATTACACTTACCTGGGTGTGTTTCCTAAAACAGAATGCTTATCACTTAACATTACACTTGCCTGGGTGTGTTTCCTAAAACAGAATGCTCACCACTTAACATTACACTTACCTGGGTGTGTTTCCTAAAACAGAATGCTCACCACTTAACATTACACTTACCTGGATGTGTTTCCTAAAACAGAATGCTCACCACTTAACATTACACTTACCTGGGTGTGTTTCCTAAAACAGAATGCTCAGTGCTCACCACTTAACATTACACTTACCTGGGTGTGTTTCCTAAAACAGAATGCTCACCACTTAACATTACACTTACCTGGGTGTGTTTCCTAAAACAGAATGCTTATCACTTAACATTACACTTGCCTGGGTGTGTTTCCTAAAACAGAATGCTTATCACTTAACATTACACTTGCCTGGGTGTGTTTCCTAAAACAGAATGCTCACCACTTAACATTACACTTACATGGGTGTGTTTCCTAAAACAGAATGCTCACCACTTAACATTACACTTACCTGGGTGTGTTTCCTAAAACAGAATGCTTATCACTTAACATTACACTTGCCTGGGTGTGTTTCCTAAAACAGAATGCTCACCACTTAACATTACACTTACCTGGGTGTGTTTCCTAAAACAGAATGCTCACCACTTAACATTACACTTACCTGGATGTGTTTCCTAAAACAGAATGCTCACCACTTAACATTACACTTACCTGGGTGTGTTTCCTAAAACAGAATGCTCAGTGCTCACCACTTAACATTACACTTACCTGGGTGTGTTTCCTAAAACAGAATGCTCAGTGCTCACCACTTAACATTACACTTACCTGGGTGTGTTTCCTAAAACAGAATGCTTATCACTTAACATTACACTTGCCTGGGTGTGTTTCCTAAAACAGAATGCTCACCACTTAACATTACACTTACCTGGGTGTGTTTCCTAAAACAGAATGCTCACCACTTAACATTACACTTACCTGGGTGTGTTTCCTAAAACAGAATGCTTATCACTTAACATTACACTTACCTGGGTGTGTTTCCTAAAACAGAATGCTCACCACTTAACATTACACTTGCCTGGGTGTGTTTCCTAAACAGAATGCTCACCACTTAACATTACACTTACCTGGGTGTGTTTCCTAAAACAGAATGCTTATCACTTAACATTACACTTGCCTGGGTGTGTTTCCTAAAACAGAATGCTCACCACTTAACATTACACTTACCTGGGTGTGTTTCCTAAAACAGAATGCTTATCACTTAACATTACACTTACCTGGGTGTGTTTCCTAAAACAGAATGCTCACCACTTAACATTACACTTGCCTGGGTGTGTTTCCTAAAACAGAATGCTCACCACTTAACATTACACTTACCTGGGTGTGTTTCCTAAAACAGAATGCTCACCACTTAACATTACACTTGCCTGGGTGTGTTTCCTAAAACAGAATGCTCACCACTTAACATTACACTTACCTGGGTGTGTTTCCTAAAACAGAATGCTTATCACTTAACATTACACTTACCTGGGTGTGTTTCCTAAAACAGAATGCTCACCACTTAACATTACACTTACCTGGGTGTGTTTCCTAAAACAGAATGCTCACCACTTAACATTACACTTACCTGGGTGTGTTTCCTAAAACAGAATGCTCACCACTTAACATTACACTTACCTGGGTGTGTTTCCTAAAACAGAATGCTCACCACTTAACATTACACTTACCTGGGTGTGTTTCCTAAAACAGAATGCTCACCACTTAACATTACACTTACCTGGGTGTGTTTCCTAAAACAGAATGCTCACCACTTAACATTACACTTGCCTGGGTGTGTTTCCTAAAACAGAATGCTCACCACTTAACATTACACTTACCTGGGTGTGTTTCCTAAAACAGAATGCTCACCACTTAACATTACACTTACCTGGGTGTGTTTCCTAAAACAGAATGCTCACCACTTAACATTACACTTGCCTGGGTGTGTTTCCTAAAACAGAATGCTCACCACTTAACATTACACTTACCTGGGTGTGTTTCCTAAAACAGAATGCTCACCACTTAACATTACACTTGCCTGGGTGTGTTTCCTAAAACAGAATGCTCACCACTTAACATTACACTTACCTGGGTGTGTTTCCTAAAACAGAATGCTTATCACTTAACATTACACTTACCTGGGTGTGTTTCCTAAAACAGAATGCTCACCACTTAACATTACACTTACCTGGGTGTGTTTCCTAAAACAGAATGCTCACCACTTAACATTACACTTACCTGGATGTGTTTCCTAAAACAGAATGCTCACCACTTAACATTACACTTACCTGGGTGTGTTTCCTAAAACAGAATGCTTATCACTTAACATTACACTTGCCTGGGTGTGTTTCCTAAAACAGAATGCTCACCACTTAACATTACACTTACCTGGATGTGTTTCCTAAAACAGAATGCTCACCACTTAACATTACACTTACCTGGGTGTGTTTCCTAAAACAGAATGCTCAGTGCTCACCACTTAACATTACACTTACCTGGGTGTGTTTCCTAAAACAGAATGCTCACCACTTAACATTACACTTACCTGGGTGTGTTTCCTAAAACAGAATGCTTATCACTTAACATTACACTTGCCTGGGTGTGTTTCCTAAAACAGAATGCTTATCACTTAACATTACACTTGCCTGGGTGTGTTTCCTAAAACAGAATGCTCACCACTTAACATTACACTTACCTGGGTGTGTTTCCTAAAACAGAATGCTCACCACTTAACATTACACTTACCTGGGTGTGTTTCCTAAAACAGAATGCTTATCACTTAACATTACACTTGCCTGGGTGTGTTTCCTAAAACAGAATGCTCACCACTTAACATTACACTTACCTGGGTGTGTTTCCTAAAACAGAATGCTTATCACTTAACATTACACTTGCCTGGGTGTGTTTCCTAAAACAGAATGCTTAGTGCTCACCACTTAACATTACACTTACCTGGGTGTGTTTCCTAAAACAGAATGCTCACCACTTAACATTACACTTACCTGGGTGTGTTTCCTAAAACAGAATGCTTATCACTTAACATTACACTTGCCTGGGTGTGTTTCCTAAAACAGAATGCTTATCACTTAACATTACACTTGCCTGGGTGTGTTTCCTAAAACAGAATGCTCACCACTTAACATTACACTTACCTGGGTGTGTTTCCTAAAACAGAATGCTCACCACTTAACATTACACTTACCTGGGTGTGTTTCCTAAAACAGAATGCTTATCACTTAACATTACACTTGCCTGGGTGTGTTTCCTAAAACAGAATGCTCACCACTTAACATTACACTTACCTGGGTGTGTTTCCTAAAACAGAATGCTCACCACTTAACATTACACTTACCTGGATGTGTTTCCTAAAACAGAATGCTCACCACTTAACATTACACTTACCTGGGTGTGTTTCCTAAAACAGAATGCTCAGTGCTCACCACTTAACATTACACTTACCTGGGTGTGTTTCCTAAAACAGAATGCTCACCACTTAACATTACACTTACCTGGGTGTGTTTCCTAAAACAGAATGCTTATCACTTAACATTACACTTGCCTGGGTGTGTTTCCTAAAACAGAATGCTCACCACTTAACATTACACTTACCTGGGTGTGTTTCCTAAAACAGAATGCTCACCACTTAACATTACACTTACCTGGGTGTGTTTCCTAAAACAGAATGCTTATCACTTAACATTACACTTACCTGGGTGTGTTTCCTAAAACAGAATGCTCACCACTTAACATTACACTTGCCTGGGTGTGTTTCCTAAACAGAATGCTCACCACTTAACATTACACTTACCTGGGTGTGTTTCCTAAAACAGAATGCTTATCACTTAACATTACACTTGCCTGGGTGTGTTTCCTAAAACAGAATGCTCACCACTTAACATTACACTTACCTGGGTGTGTTTCCTAAAACAGAATGCTTATCACTTAACATTACACTTACCTGGGTGTGTTTCCTAAAACAGAATGCTCACCACTTAACATTACACTTGCCTGGGTGTGTTTCCTAAAACAGAATGCTCACCACTTAACATTACACTTACCTGGGTGTGTTTCCTAAAACAGAATGCTCACCACTTAACATTACACTTGCCTGGGTGTGTTTCCTAAAACAGAATGCTCACCACTTAACATTACACTTACCTGGGTGTGTTTCCTAAAACAGAATGCTTATCACTTAACATTACACTTACCTGGGTGTGTTTCCTAAAACAGAATGCTCACCACTTAACATTACACTTACCTGGGTGTGTTTCCTAAAACAGAATGCTCACCACTTAACATTACACTTACCTGGGTGTGTTTCCTAAAACAGAATGCTCACCACTTAACATTACACTTACCTGGGTGTGTTTCCTAAAACAGAATGCTCACCACTTAACATTACACTTACCTGGGTGTGTTTCCTAAAACAGAATGCTCACCACTTAACATTACACTTACCTGGGTGTGTTTCCTAAAACAGAATGCTCACCACTTAACATTACACTTGCCTGGGTGTGTTTCCTAAAACAGAATGCTCACCACTTAACATTACACTTACCTGGGTGTGTTTCCTAAAACAGAATGCTCACCACTTAACATTACACTTACCTGGGTGTGTTTCCTAAAACAGAATGCTCACCACTTAACATTACACTTGCCTGGGTGTGTTTCCTAAAACAGAATGCTCACCACTTAACATTACACTTACCTGGGTGTGTTTCCTAAAACAGAATGCTCACCACTTAACATTACACTTGCCTGGGTGTGTTTCCTAAAACAGAATGCTCACCACTTAACATTACACTTACCTGGGTGTGTTTCCTAAAACAGAATGCTTATCACTTAACATTACACTTACCTGGGTGTGTTTCCTAAAACAGAATGCTCACCACTTAACATTACACTTACCTGGGTGTGTTTCCTAAAACAGAATGCTCACCACTTAACATTACACTTACCTGGATGTGTTTCCTAAAACAGAATGCTCACCACTTAACATTACACTTACCTGGGTGTGTTTCCTAAAACAGAATGCTTATCACTTAACATTACACTTGCCTGGGTGTGTTTCCTAAAACAGAATGCTCACCACTTAACATTACACTTACCTGGGTGTGTTTCCTAAAACAGAATGCTCACCACTTAACATTACACTTACCTGGGTGTGTTTCCTAAAACAGAATGCTTATCACTTAACATTACACTTACCTGGGTGTGTTTCCTAAAACAGAATGCTCACCACTTAACATTACACTTGCCTGGGTGTGTTTCCTAAAACAGAATGCTCACCACTTAACATTACACTTACCTGGGTGTGTTTCCTAAAACAGAATGCTTATCACTTAACATTACACTTGCCTGGGTGTGTTTCCTAAAACAGAATGCTCACCACTTAACATTACACTTACCTGGGTGTGTTTCCTAAAACAGAATGCTTATCACTTAACATTACACTTACCTGGGTGTGTTTCCTAAAACAGAATGCTTACCACTTAACATTACACTTACCTGGGTGTGTTTCCTAAAACAGAATGCTCACCACTTAACATTACACTTACCTGGGTGTGTTTCCTAAAACAGAATGCTTATCACTTAACATTACACTTACCTGGGTGTGTTTCCTAAAACAGAATGCTTACCACTTAACATTACACTTACCTGGGTGTGTTTCCTAAAACAGAATGCTCACCACTTAACATTACACTTACCTGGGTGTGTTTCCTAAAACAGAATGCTCACCACTTAACATTACACTTGCCTGGGTGTGTTTCCTAAAACAGAATGCTCACCACTTAACATTACACTTACCTGGGTGTGTTTCCTAAAACAGAATGCTCACCACTTAACATTACACTTGCCTGGGTGTGTTTCCTAAAACAGAATGCTCACCACTTAACATTACACTTACCTGGGTGTGTTTCCTAAAACAGAATGCTTATCACTTAACATTACACTTACCTGGGTGTGTTTCCTAAAACAGAATGCTCACCACTTAACATTACACTTACCTGGGTGTGTTTCCTAAAACAGAATGCTCACCACTTAACATTACACTTACCTGGGTGTGTTTCCTAAAACAGAATGCTCACCACTTAACATTACACTTACCTGGGTGTGTTTCCTAAAACAGAATGCTCACCACTTAACATTACACTTACCTGGGTGTGTTTCCTAAAACAGAATGCTCACCACTTAACATTACACTTACCTGGGTGTGTTTCCTAAAACAGAATGCTCACCACTTAACATTACACTTACCTGGGTGTGTTTCCTAAAACAGAATGCTCACCACTTAACATTACACTTACCTGGGTGTGTTTCCTAAAACAGAATGCTTATCACTTAACATTACACTTACCTGGGTGTGTTTCCTAAAACAGAATGCTCACCACTTAACATTACACTTACCTGGGTGTGTTTCCTAAAACAGAATGCTCACCACTTAACATTACACTTACCTGGGTGTGTTTCCTAAAACAGAATGCTCACCACTTAACATTACACTTACCTGGGTGTGTTTCCTAAAACAGAATGCTTACCACTTAACATTACACTTACCTGGGTGTGTTTCCTAAAACAGAATGCTCACCACTTAACATTACACTTACCTGGGTGTGTTTCCTAAAACAGAATGCTCACCACTTAACATTACACTTACCTGGGTGTGTTTCCTAAAACAGAATGCTCACCACTTAACATTACACTTACCTGGGTGTGTTTCCTAAAACAGAATGCTCACCACTTAACATTACACTTACCTGGGTGTGTTTCCTAAAACAGAATGCTCACCACTTAACATTACACTTACCTGGGTGTGTTTCCTAAAACAGAATGCTCACCACTTAACATTACACTTACCTGGGTGTGTTTCCTAAAACAGAATGCTCACCACTTAACATTACACTTACCTGGGTGTGTTTCCTAAAACAGAATGCTTATCACTTAACATTACACTTACCTGGGTGTGTTTCCTAAAACAGAATGCTCACCACTTAACATTACACTTACCTGGGTGTGTTTCCTAAAACAGAATGCTCACCACTTAACATTACACTTACCTGGGTGTGTTTCCTAAAACAGAATGCTCACCACTTAACATTACACTTACCTGGGTGTGTTTCCTAAAACAGAATGCTTACCACTTAACATTACACTTACCTGGGTGTGTTTCCTAAAACAGAATGCTCACCACTTAACATTACACTTACCTGGGTGTGTTTCCTAAAACAGAATGCTCACCACTTAACATTACACTTACCTGGGTGTGTTTCCTAAAACAGAATGCTCACCACTTAACATTACACTTACCTGGGTGTGTTTCCTAAAACAGAATGCTCACCACTTAACATTACACTTACCTGGGTGTGTTTCCTAAAACAGAATGCTCACCACTTAACATTACACTTACCTGGGTGTGTTTCCTAAAACAGAATGCTCACCACTTAACATTACACTTACCTGGGTGTGTTTCCTAAAACAGAATGCTCACCACTTAACATTACACTTACCTGGGTGTGTTTCCTAAAACAGAATGCTCACCACTTAACATTACACTTACCTGGGTGTGTTTCCTAAAACAGAATGCTCACCACTTAACATTACACTTACCTGGGTGTGTTTCCTAAAACAGAATGCTCACCACTTAACATTACACTTACCTGGGTGTGTTTCCTAAAACAGAATGCTCACCACTTAACATTACACTTACCTGGGTGTGTTTCCTAAAACAGAATGCTCACCACTTAACATTACACTTACCTGGGTGTGTTTCCTAAAACAGAATGCTCACCACTTAACATTACACTTACCTGGGTGTGTTTCCTAAAACAGAATGCTCACCACTTAACATTACACTTACCTGGGTGTGTTTCCTAAAACAGAATGCTCACCACTTAACATTACACTTACCTGGGTGTGTTTCCTAAAACAGAATGCTCACCACTTAACATTACACTTACCTGGGTGTGTTTCCTAAAACAGAATGCTCACCACTTAACATTACACTTACCTGGGTGTGTTTCCTAAAACAGAATGCTCACCACTTAACATTACACTTACCTGGGTGTGTTTCCTAAAACAGAATGCTTATCACTTAACATTACACTTACCTGGGTGTGTTTCCTAAAACAGAATGCTCACCACTTAACATTACACTTACCTGGGTGTGTTTCCTAAAACAGAATGCTCACCACTTAACATTACACTTACCTGGGTGTGTTTCCTAAAACAGAATGCTCACCACTTAACATTACACTTACCTGGGTGTGTTTCCTAAAACAGAATGCTTATCACTTAACATTACACTTACCTGGGTGTGTTTCCTAAAACAGAATGCTCACCACTTAACATTACACTTACCTGGGTGTGTTTCCTAAAACAGAATGCTCACCACTTAACATTACACTTACCTGGGTGTGTTTCCTAAAACAGAATGCTCACCACTTAACATTACACTTACCTGGGTGTGTTTCCTAAAACAGAATGCTTACCACTTAACATTACACTTACCTGGGTGTGTTTCCTAAAACAGAATGCTCACCACTTAACATTACACTTACCTGGGTGTGTTTCCTAAAACAGAATGCTCACCACTTAACATTACACTTACCTGGGTGTGTTTCCTAAAACAGAATGCTCACCACTTAACATTACACTTACCTGGGTGTGTTTCCTAAAACAGAATGCTCACCACTTAACATTACACTTACCTGGGTGTGTTTCCTAAAACAGAATGCTCACCACTTAACATTACACTTACCTGGGTGTGTTTCCTAAAACAGAATGCTCACCACTTAACATTACACTTGCCTGGGTGTGTTTCCTAAAACAGAATGCTCACCACTTAACATTACACTTACCTGGGTGTGTTTCCTAAAACAGAATGCTCACCACTTAACATTACACTTACCTGGGTGTGTTTCCTAAAACAGAATGCTCACCACTTAACATTACACTTACCTGGGTGTGTTTCCTAAAACAGAATGCTCACCACTTAACATTACACTTACCTGGGTGTGTTTCCTAAAACAGAATGCTCACCACTTAACATTACACTTACCTGGGTGTGTTTCCTAAAACAGAATGCTCACCACTTAACATTACACTTACCTGGGTGTGTTTCCTAAAACAGAATGCTCACCACTTAACATTACACTTACCTGGGTGTGTTTCCTAAAACAGAATGCTTACCACTTAACATTACACTTACCTGGGTGTGTTTCCTAAAACAGAATGCTCACCACTTAACATTACACTTACCTGGGTGTGTTTCCTAAAACAGAATGCTCACCACTTAACATTACACTTACCTGGGTGTGTTTCCTAAAACAGAATGCTCACCACTTAACATTACACTTACCTGGGTGTGTTTCCTAAAACAGAATGCTCACCACTTAACATTACACTTACCTGGGTGTGTTTCCTAAAACAGAATGCTCACCACTTAACATTACACTTACCTGGGTGTGTTTCCTAAAACAGAATGCTTACCACTTAACATTACACTTACCTGGGTGTGTTTCCTAAAACAGAATGCTCACCACTTAACATTACACTTACCTGGGTGTGTTTCCTAAAACAGAATGCTCACCACTTAACATTACACTTACCTGGGTGTGTTTCCTAAAACAGAATGCTCACCACTTAACATTACACTTACCTGGGTGTGTTTCCTAAAACAGAATGCTCACCACTTAACATTACACTTACCTGGGTGTGTTTCCTAAAACAGAATGCTCACCACTTAACATTACACTTACCTGGGTGTGTTTCCTAAAACAGAATGCTCACCACTTAACATTACACTTACCTGGGTGTGTTTCCTAAAACAGAATGCTCACCACTTAACATTACACTTACCTGGGTGTGTTTCCTAAAACAGAATGCTCACCACTTAACATTACACTTACCTGGGTGTGTTTCCTAAAACAGAATGCTCACCACTTAACATTACACTTACCTGGGTGTGTTTCCTAAAACAGAATGCTCACCACTTAACATTACACTTACCTGGGTGTGTCTCCTAAAATGTAGAATGAGCAGCTGCGAAGTCGGGAATGATTCCGAACAAATCTTGCAACTATGCGATGTAGTGAAATCGTCACCAGATTCGGAGTGGCTCTGGGTGTGTTGTTTGAGTGTACTAAATGGAGGATGAGAAATACAGAAAGACGAGATAATATCAAGCGAGTAATAATAGAAAGTTAATTAAGCAAGAAATATAGACTGTTAAGTATAGAAACAGGAGATGTGGGAATGGCAGGAAGGAAATAAGATTCTTTCATTACTCTGACTGTAAGACGCCCGTCGCCCGCTCGCACGTTCTACTCAATAATTCATCGCATTGGCAGAAAAAGAACACTAATTACATACATCCGCGGGCATAATTAGTCTAAAAACAAGAACTTATAACGAATAAAGTCCGGAAATGAATAGGTTGAACGAGGTAAGCCAATAGGTTGAGGTTGAGCTTTAGCAAACAAATTCCAAACCAAATCATTTTTGGATATTCCTATCACTTGTTCGAACAAGTATTTCAGCATTCCTTCAAAAATGTCCCTTTTGGAGGAAAGGTTTTTGACTTTATATAAAGTACATTGTTCTAATAATGTGAAATTTAATGTAAAATTTTACTTAAATTAAGTACCGGCGAAAACCCGGGTTTCTCGTTCAATGAAATAATGTTACCAACTGCGAAAGGCGGATATTAAGGAAATTAATTATAAAAAAGCGCCGTGGGTGAACTTTCTAATTAAAAACCTCTGAAGGAAAAAATATGGAGTGTTGGTGCTTTTAGTTCGATATCAACTTCAATATCCCCTGTACAATGAGTGGGAATCGTGCAATGGCATTGAGAATAGACATAAAGTTGCACATCGCTATCACATTAAACAATGGATCAAATTAATTAGATTAATTACCTCTGTAATTTAAAGCTTTTGGAGCAATATTTACAGACCCATGGCCGATCGGCGACATGGCTGCTCATATGCAGTTTGAGTTGGGAGAGGGAAGCGAATGTTCTGGAACAATCCTCACACTGATGGGGCTTTACTCGTTGGTGGGTGATGATGTGGTACCTAAAGAAAACAAAACGGATATGTTTATAGTTAGCTCCACCCAGTTAACCCACATAAGACGCTGTGTAGTGCAAGCAAGTAGGGGATTACGATTACAGTTCACGGGCGCTCGTAGGCGTAAGTTATTGTCATTTATTCGAGTAAATTGGAGTTGAGCTGTTAATGCAATAGTAATAAATAATAATATCATGTATTCGAATAGGCCAACACTATATCTATATAAGAATAATGAGTTAGTAGTACCAACCTGAGGGCTTCCTTGCTCGAGTATTCCCTATTGCACTCTTGTTCGGAGCACTTGAATTGTTTGCGGTTGATGTGAACCGTCTCGATGTGTTTACGGACATATCCCGCATTCTTAAACAGTTTATGGCACTGGGGGCAGCGATTGGGTTGGCTGGGGTCTATCTGAGACGCTTCCCTACCACCCATCGATGGTTCTCCTGTGAGCTCCGGGGCTGGGAGCGCCTGTGTGCAGAGGTCCGGGACACTCAGTGTCTGAGACAGATTCCGCAACGGAGTCTCACCTTCCGCGATATCGGAATCGGACAGGGAATGGAGGCGCTTGTAGATACCGGATTCCTGCCCAAAACCTATATTCAAGATTCCTTCTCGAACCACTGAATTGCGCAAAGGAGCGCTGCGTGCTCTGGAATCAACCGACACAGATATTTCTTTGGGAACGGGGAGGGGATCAGCTGCGATGTTTGGATGTGAATGCGGCCGATCCCCAGTACTGCCCCCATCGTGGGCCAACCAGCCCGCGGTGACGGAGACTCCAACACTCGGCGACACGTGGTGTTTGTTCTCGGTGCGGTGGATTGGGGCCGCCTCGTCGCTGGGTTTGTACTCGGCTGCCATGGTAACCGTGCCGCTATGGAACTGAGCCGAGCGTCGTCCCGACAACTGGAAAGGTGGCATAGCGATCAGGGAAGGGATGGTTCGCGTTGGCGGGTCCCAGGTCGGGTTCAGTCTGATATTCTGTAGAGATCCGTGGACAGGATGTGCTCGGTGCCGCGGACTCACTGTGAGGGATCGATGCAGAATACTGTCAGGTGGGGCCCTTGTGTAGGAAGGGACTGAATTAACGGCCACCAGACCTACAGATGCGGCAGTGCTGCTACTCACGGCATTATTGCCGCTGTAAGTCATTAAATTATCCCTTCCCAGCGCGTCACTGGCGTTAGTCGCGCTAGCAAAACTGTTTTTAATTGCGGATGTGTAGCCATCAGCAGTGGCTGAGGAAAAACCACCAAGGGGAACTGAAATATAGCCACTAGGGGTACCTGATGTATAACCGGTGGTGGTGTGGACACCTGGTGTGTATCCAGAGGGGGCGGAGTAGCCACTGGGAGTGAGCGCTCCTCTCGGGGAACGGATCACCGAGTAGGTACTGGCGGCGTAACTGCTGGTCGGAGAGGACTCGTCGGCGAAACTATCGCTCTCATAATCACTACCGGATATGTCTGAATCGCCCGGATCCAAGTCCCCCAGCTGGTCCTTACCAATACACAGATCGCTGGCGTCCATCGACGGTGGTTTCCCGTAGCGCGACAACATGTTGGCGTGACATTTTGATCGGAGATGTTTGGCGAGGTGGCCCGGGATACGGAATGCAGTTTTACATCCATTGCACTTGAAGGGGCGCGGGTCCGTGGATGAAGTAACTACAGTTACCGACTCGAGACGCGATAGGTGAGTCTGGCTACGCTCGTGTTTGAGGAGGTGTCCGCGGGAACGGAAAGATACGTTGCAGTCATAGCAACCGTGGATGCGGGCTGGTTGACTTCCGTGGACGTCCCGGTAGTGGCGCTGCATGTCCGACTCGTCCGGGCCACGGTGGCCACACAAACTGCACTGAATTGTGCCGGAGTCGTTGGACTGACGTGATGACTCAGTACGCATGGCGGATTCCGTACGGAGCATTCCTGAGTCACCTCGTACCATTCCAGAATCAGCTCGGATCAATCCTGGGTCAATTCGGACTAGTCCTGGGTCAACTCGGACCATACCGGCGTCAGATCGCACAATTCCTGAATCGAGTCGGACAATTCCAGAATCAGCTCGGACCATTCCTGGGTCAACTCGGACCACTCCAGAGTCAACTCGGACAATACTGTCTTCAGATCGGACCACACCGGAATCGCCGCGGACCATACTGGGTTCTGCCTGGA
This sequence comes from Nemertoderma westbladi, assembly GCA_032718475.1. Taxonomy (NCBI): domain Eukaryota; kingdom Metazoa; phylum Xenacoelomorpha; order Nemertodermatida; family Nemertodermatidae; genus Nemertoderma; species Nemertoderma westbladi. Next base: position 73,177 of record JAUCBJ010008420.1, on the reverse strand, counting down.
CATCGACACGCCTACGAGACTCAACACCAGCTACACCACGACCAAATCCCTCCACGTGCGATTCTCCGGGTAACTTTGAACCGATGGGCAACTTCGCATCCACTCTAGTGTGTCCTGTTTGTTGAACAGCAGAAAGATGAGACAGATAGATGCTAGCTGGCATGTAGGTAGTAACTGGGTGCTCATTGGCCATGTGGCCATGGGGGTAGGCGGCTACAGGGAAAGTCTGGGGCACGAATGTCCGGTTGGATTGGAACACTGGTTGGAGCAGAGCTGAGGAACCGTTTACCAGAGTCTGATAGTCGTGGAGGGGGGCCACAGTGTAAGGTGTGTCCAAACGTCGGTTGTTATATTGGTGTGTCGCACTGCTGGATGGTGCGATGTAGTGGTGTTTGAGGGTTGGATAATGTTGATAGTGTTGGTATGCGAGTGCAGGTGAGTAGTAGTTCTGTAAGTAGTACTGCAACGGGATGGCTTGTATGTGGGGCGGCAGGGTGGGGGCATTTGGGCGCAGGGCATGGTGCCCACCTCCCAATACCCGCTCTATCTTTTGCTCTTGTGGGACAAACGGTTTGGGTGCCTCTGCAACGTGGTGTGTAACAGCCACATGTTCGGATGGAAAGGTGGCAGGGGCTGTGGATAACCGGGTGGCGGTGTGAAGGGTGGATTCTGAAGCCACGGGGGATGGCGTCGAGCAGTCTGCAGCAACCACATGGTAGCCAGACAACCGCTCATCTCGAGTTGTTGTTGCAATCCGCTCATCAAGACTGACGAACCGTGAATCGCGACCCGCAAACCGTTCATCGGGAGATACCGTTGTAACAACGAGTTCGTCGCGACTTGGTATCGCAAACTGCTCATCACGACCCACACGCTGCTCATTGCGAGGAACTAATGGGATGGGAGTCAACTTCCTGCGCGTCGCGCCCGAATACTCTGTCTGAGCGTCAGTGACTGAGTGCCCCACTCGATGATCCGATACAGTGACGTCAGCAGGAGTACTCACTCGTGTATCGATGGCGGAGAACTTCTTGTGCTGGTAGGTGACATAGGGATGCGATTTACTCGTCTGTATCAGCGGCACTGTGCGATTACTATCGCACAACGTAGAGTTTAAAGTACTGGTGGTCGTCGAGTAAGATAACGTGCTACAAATCGCCACACTTGTGATACCAGTAGAAAGAATTTCAAACGGCGTATTTTCTAGAAAACCACCCGAAGGGGTTGCCCGATTCGATTTGCTACGTTGTAACTCGTAACTAAATACTGAAGTTCTGGAATGATGAGTCCGCTTACCCTTTTTGTTTACTTCTTCATGTTTCTGTCGCTGAGCAATTAACTTATCTAGATGTGACTCGCTGTAGCTTCTCAACCGACGTGCGGTGCGATCACTGCCTCCTGGTCGCAACACGAACGCCATGCTCCCTGCAGGATCGGCCAACCGCTCTGCGGAATCGGAATCCGAGCCAGACGATTCGGAATCAGAGTCAGCGGCGTCGCTAAACGGATGTTCCTCGTCGGCACTGCAAACGGAGCCCGTGTCATCGGCATCCAAACTCGTCATACTACACTCTGAGTTAACCCGCTTACTATGAGTCTTCGACTTCAAATGTTTCGTGAGATTGCCTTTAGTCTTGAAGGAGAAGTTGCATGAAGGACAATGATGAGGCCTGAGATCGAGATGAGATCTGATATGTTTCCGCAACATGCTAGGTTTCTTACACCTGATCCCACACTCCTTGCACACATACTTGCCCCTCCCACGCCCACGCACATAAACGTATGTCTCGTTTGATTTGTAACCACCCTCGAATATCTCTGTGGCTTTGGTGAGTTTCGACTCAACCTGTGCAGCCGGTTCAGCTTTCTTGTAATGCTTCCACATACTGGATGGAGTGAGAATCTCTGGGTGTTGTATAACAGCGACAGAGTAAATTCTAGAGCGCACACGTTGTTTGGAGTTGTACAAACTCAGGTGCTCTGTGGGAGATAGTCCAAGGGGGAGGGGCATGGTGGTACTGCCGACAATCCAGTTAGAGTACATAGAAAGGGCAACGCTCTTCTGCACTGTAGTTATGGACTGTGGGTTTGTGAGACAACAGAAAGTCAACCGACAGAGATGCTGCAGGTCTGTTGGAGGGCTGTCGGGGCTCGCAGAGACGAGATCCGTGATGTAATGGTGATCATCTGAGGTGTTGGTGTCTGGTTTCTTACAGGGACTGCTAGTGAAGACCAACAGGTGCTTTTCAACCTCGTTCAGCACCAGGGAGTGAGGGTAAGCTTTAGTCGGGATCCTAAGTACTTGATTGACCCGCACCAATTTGGTTTTCTTGCGATCCCGCTTGCGAGCCGATAGACCAAGAGCGCTTTCACTGAAACAACGTTTCCTAGGCAAAAGAGGCAACTTCACTGTTAATGATTTCTGCGGCAACAGTTTAGTAGTTTGCTCTGCCAAGGCATTCTTCTTGGCTGCTTCACGTTCCGCAGTTTCAGCCTGCATTTTACGGTAGAACTTCATCTTTGGGTTGAGAACCTCTTTAACGGATGAATTGGTGGAGATGGCAGTTATTGGCCCTATGGAGCTAACAGAAATTGAGAAAGGCAAGGTATGAGATGTGGATGGAATGGATTTGTTTTGTTCGCTCGCAACCGATGGCACATTGGGATCTTCAACTTTAATGATCTTAGTTAGAGGCACAGATCGGCTAATCGCTGTTCGATCAGGGATGTCAGAGAAAACTAAAGGTTGTGGCGCCACCAATCGTCGGTCGGTGGTTTCGATTTTCGCCGATGAGCAATAGAATTTCTGATGGGTGAGAAGTGTAGAGCCACTGTGGAATTCCGTTCCACACATTGAACAGGTAAAACCGCGTGTTTGGGAAGATGAAGTGACGACTGTATTAAACCCGGAAGTGACATCAGACTGATAACCGGAAGGGACAACTGTCTGACAACCAGAAGTGACAATCATCTGATAACCGGAAGTGATGATGGCTGGATAGACGGGTACTGGGGGTTCCTCCAGTTGTGCAGGTTCCTTCTTCAGTAACAGACTTCGGATAACCGAAGACGAGGTGTTAAACGCCGCGGGGGTCGATATCACATTAAGGTCGTTCTGTTGCACAGGAGCAGTTGCCATGGTAACGATTCGCAGCCGGGACTCGCCAGGTTTGTCGACACTTCCACGACGGGAGGCCGAGACCCGACGCGGTCTCACACTGTCTATCTGCTTCTGGTTGGTGTTCACAATCTCGTGGTTTGTGTTGATCAAGTACTTGATCCTTTCCGATATACCCTGCTGGTCGATGGCGGATCCCCGGGGGGACAAACCCGTCGCATTGGCAACCTCCGTCGCGTAGCGACCGCTCGTACCCAGGGTGATGCTCCGCTGGTAGACGTCTGTGGCCGCCACTAGAGGGCGGTTGTACTTGCTGGCGGCGCGAGGGGAGGTAGGGGCCGGGACTGTCGCCGCCACAGGCCACAAGGGGGCGCCCGAGAGTCCATCGGGAAAGGAAACCAGGCTGGTGGTACTGAAGGAGGTCGGGACCTTGGCGTGGAGGTCCGAGTTAGATGCGTTGGCATGGATACCGGGATGGTTACCATGGATACCAAGAGGATTGCTATGCATACCCGGGGGCATACCATGGACACCAGGATGGTTACTACGGGCTGCGGGGTGATTTCCATGGCTTCCAGAAGGGTTGCCATGGATGCGATGGTGGATAGCAGAAGCATTGCTCCGACTATCCAATCCATCAGATTTATTCATGTAGTAATCTACGGCCTTGTTAATTAAATTCGGTTTGGTGGTGGGTTCAGATAGGGAGGGGATGAAACCGCTCCGGTCATAGAGAGTCAGGTAGTTGGGGAGGTGTTTGTGGGGGTCCAGCGGTTGCACAGTCTGTCGGGTCGCACTCCCGCAGTTAGTGGAGCCCACGACGGTGGCCATGGTAACGGGGTTGCTATAGGCGACGTGTCCGCTAATCACCGTGGGTTGTTGTTGGAGGTAGGGGTTGTAGTGGCGGTGGAGAACTTGGGGTGTCTGCTGGTAGCGACGGGAATCCATGTCTGGAAAATAGGGATAGGATAATCGAAATATATTGTACATTCTGAAATTAGTTTACCGACGACCTCGAAGAAAAGGCGACAAAAAGTCCATTGTATTCTATATCTGTATTGCGACCCGCTTGTAAGGAATATAAAATGCAAAGCAAAAGTTTTTTAACCAGTAAAATTATTAAAAACTTAGAACAAGTAAAGTAAAGACCCGATTTATAAAACATTGTGTTTTTAAATAAAATTCACGGTTTGATTACATGTAAACGGTTGGCCATTTGGACTTTAAAATGAAATATTGTAACGACGATTATTCTTATTATCAACCAGAAATTGCAAATTTAAATAATTCAAATGATTTCAATATCACTTATAAACGTTACGTTACATTTTACCCAAGGACAACTTTACTACAACTACACTGCCTGTTTTTTCGCAATCGCATTCCTGCCTACACTGAAAAAAGTATCTGCCTGTTTTTTCTAAAACATCCACTTCCGATATAAAACGAGCTGTTCGTAATTTTATAAGTGCCACTTATTTTTTTCATCCACTTAAATAAAAAAAAATAAAATAGAAGAATTTTGATTTCTGAAAAAGTGCCTGTTATATATTAAAGTTGATGTTATAATATTCTGACGCATGATGAATGAAGTGGCAGTTATGATTTAAACTAGCTATATAAATGGAAGCGGCACTTTTTTTGATATGTGGTACTTATATGTTGCAAATTCATGCTTATTTAATATAAATAAAGTGACTGTTTATATTGTAAACTGGGCCTTTAAAAAATAAACTATACTTTGTCAAATAAGTAGCACTTTTGAAGGTTTGAGATTGGAAACTGCCACTTTATTTTTATTCAACTTAACTGCCAGTTTAGTAAGAAAATCGCCAATTTTAAATATAAGAAGATGCACTTTTGTTAGAAGTGGCAGTGAAATACGTCAAAGTCCTGCTTATTCAAATTTAAGGAAAAACAGTTGGTTTTTAATGCCATTAAAAAGGTGCCATTAAAAACATACTCCTTTTGGTAAATAAGTAGCAATTCTTAAATTAATTTTGGGTTTTAAATGAGAAAGTGGCGTTTTATTTCTTTGAGTGGCATTTTATTTCTTTGAGTGGCATTTTGGCAAGAGAATTGCCATTTATAAATAAGAGTCTAAGAGTTTAAGTTCTGGTGTTGCACTTTAAGAGCAACCTTTTTGGAAAACCGGTGGTTTTTTAGTAAAAAAACGCCAGTTACTTCTTTCAGTGTAGTAAAGTTGTCTTGATTTTACCTAAAATTTTTAATATAATTTAAAGATAAATAAAGAATAATTATAAAAGGCTTATGGGTCAATAAGCTTAAAAGTGGCCAAAAAGGGGTACAAATTGACCGAAAAATTTTTGTCGGAAATTAGTGCAAAACCATAGACCATTCGAAAGATAATTTCATGGCGAATCTTGTGATGGTAGAGGGAGAGCATGACGCGATGCTCAAAGGGAGATATGTGGCAAAAACTAATGTCATATCTGTAACGTTTTTGTCTACCACTGTAACGCATTACAGTGATGACATTTATGGGACAAACGTCTGTAACGGCCATCTGTAACGGTAATTATGTTATATGGATTTTGCAGTATTTATAACTTATTGCTTCTACAATAAGGTAATTTATTGGACAAACATCTGTAACAAACAGAGATATCTGCCCATAACCATCGCATCCACTAAATTATATGTTTAATTTTATTTGTTTATTAATTATACTTAATACACAAGATTTCAATAAATAGAAAACGTTTTTCATTAACATTTTTCTGTGTAACCGATAATCTTGTTTTACACGATTTTTTTTATCCCGTGTTAAATTTTCTCTATAACGCCGCTTTTTATATATGCTTGTTTAGAATAACAACCGCGCGGTCAATTTGTTCTCTGTACTTATTTAATCGCTCCCTGGCGTTTCTCTGCAACTGATTCAGAGACGTCAATTACCTCATCCAATAAACGGATCTGACTAAACTTGTCACAATAATATAAGTAGTGCACAAGTCCGTCATGTAAGTCAGTAAGTGATGTTAAGCCAATGATTTAGAAATTGATAGTAAAATATAGGCCTTTTATACGCATTAGAGTATTTAATCATTTGAGTAAATTATAATTTTACATTGAAGTTACACAACACTCACTGATAACAGTCACTGGATTGTTTACTTTTGTTTATTTATTGCTTCATGTCAGATGAAATTAGACATACAAATTTATTGAAGTCTATCTATATACTGTACGTCTGCAGACCCTAATCATGAAAAACGAAAAACAAAACATTGGGCAAAGCAAAGGACCGTCTGTACAATAAATTGTATGTTAAAAAAAACACTGTTTGTAGGAAATGTATCTTCTACAATTCTAAACGAAATAAAGCGAAATTTTGCAGAAAGCACATTTTATTAATACATAAAATTTATAAGATGGAGATTGTATATATTTGCAATTAATTCCTAAATTATTTACCACGGACCCAGAAGCTCTGGATTCATACAATTTCATGTGAAGTGAATCTGCGCTTTACTCCCCAGAATCCACAATCACCTCTTCCCGGATAGAGATAAACATGAATCCGTGTTTTACTCCCCTTACGGGATCCAGTAACACTTGACAATGAAAATTAGCTTGAATTCGCATTTTGCACTCATTTCCGGATTTCATGAAAATCCGGATCCTCGTTTTAACCTCAAAATCCGGGTACCGATCCGGATCCCGCATCCAGTTCCGCGTTTTACACTTACCCATCTTACACTACCACATTACCATGAGCAGTTAGGATGTCAGTAGGAAGACGAAGAACGTATCAAACGCGTAGGCATTCAAATATTGTCAGTGATGCCTTATTGTATTTCAGGATGACACTCCGTTACAGATAGGACTGTCATATAGATATGACTGAAAACCTACAGTCTGTAACGCATCGATAACTGGTTATATAATGCGTTACAGATGAGACATGCCTTATCTGTAACGCACTGCACTGTAACGGTGACGCGTTACAGATGGTTGACAAAATCGCTTACCACCGCCATACATCATAGGTGTTTATTTATCACATTAACTCTTGGGGTTAATGCGGCATAAATTAAAATTGCCTTTCCACACGTACCATTATTCTTGTATGAGATTAATATTATCAAAATCTATGGCCACATTTGTAGCGTTACAGATATGGACGTTTATGCTTTCTATATTGACTTTGTTAAACATAAATGCTTCCCAAATGAGATGACCTTACCCTTTGTATGTGATATTTGGCCTATATATGTTAGAAACCCTGTAGATTCGAAATATATCAAAACTGTAAACCTACAGTTACTACTTCAGATTCTAGACGTAAATGTTACAGATGTGACACAAAAATTGAAAAATCCATGCCCATTTTATGTATCGATCTCAAATGGTTCAACATGAATATTATGGCCTGAAATAAATCGGAAAAGATAGCAAAATATCTAAGCTCCCCAACAATATATAGGTTTCCTATATATTTGCCACTTGGGGTGATACAATTTACAGTTGTTTGTGGTCTTGTCATGTAAGGGACAACTGATTTTCACGATATTTCAGTCTTTGATGGGGCATATCTTTTGACAGCCTTAACAGATTTTCATAATTTTTAGTGCGTAAGCTGCGCAAATAAATTAGCTACAAAATAATATATAACTTTATTAAATACGAATAAATTAAAGCATTTAAAATTATATCGTAACTTCCGGACAAACCATTGGCCACTTTTAAGCTTATTGACCCTTATACGACATTTAAGAAAGCAAATCTATAGCTTTAGCATAAAATAGCCTAAATGTTACTTTATTAAAACAAAATTAATGTATACAAATAATCAAGGAAAGATAATTACAATTCGTGTGCGTGGTAGAGATGGATATAATTTGAAAATATATCCCTCAAGATTATCTGTTGCATAAATGAATTCTGAGGAGATACGCCAATAGCAAATGATAAGTTCCTCTCCTGGGATGCGATTGGAAAGTCCTTTATGAAGCATTGAAGCCGCTGGAAAAATACATCCTTGAGTGGCTGGCTGGGTATCTTATAGAGAGTTAGTGAGTATAGGACAGAGGAAGATTAATCCTAATTCTTTGCACTGGTAAATACTATGATTGAAACTCCTGCCGAAGCCGTGGGGATGGCGCAAGCTATCTGCGTTCGCTACGGAGGCCATTTCTTGTACTCATATAAATGCGGTGGGGTGGGAACCAACCACGCAGCCAAACATATACAACGGTAATTATAACCAGGAAGTGCAATTATTGCGCTTTTGTTAGGAAAGTTATCTTTGGTCCGCCAGTCTTAGTCACAGGTATCAGATGGTTTTCCCGTGGGTTGAGTGTTCTGTCTGCCAGGTTTAATTGTCCAATATCACAAAAAATGGAGTCTTGGTAAAATCCTTTAAACTAAATAAAAACTCCTTACAGTTAAATAAAAATAAGTAAATGAGGTAAGTTTGTTTGGAATTCCCATACGTGCGTCTCGCTAAGATAAAATCAAACTTAAAGTTCACACTCTACCGGTAAGGTCATTGAGGTCATGTCTAATCTTTCTACTAACTATTTACGACAGTATTTGCTCGGGAAGAGGTGAGGACGGGGTTTCAAAGTTCTTTTTAGATGTCTGGGGTAGTTGCCCATTACGCCATTGTAGCTGTAGGTGGTATGACACGAGTGTCTCGTCAGGATTTTGGATACAAGAGTTCCATTGGGTCAGATGATAGACACGATGCTTGTGTAGATCTTGGAAGTGATTGCCCTTGTCTGCTCAACGACCCACAGCGGATAACACAAACCACAAAAGGAGTGCATAAGTGTTAATAGCCCAATAAGTTGCTGCAAAAGTGCATTTTATTAAATGTACTGTTAAGGGGGGTGTAACTGGTTAAGAAGTCAACCTTTGGAAATGCATACTGATCCAAAAATCGAATAATTCGAAATATAAAGTGTAAGATACATTTTGGGTTTCGCAACAATATTGAAATTAATCTACTTAGCGGGCCAGAGCAAAAAATGCTTTATTTTCAGCTTTGATTAAATTCGAGCAGAATCGTTGTTTCGTAATTTTCAGGGAAAACATTTTTCAAAATAATTTTCAAATCGTCAAAAGAGCTATTTTTTTTTCGTAAAACATATTATAACAACAGATGAACAATTATTGCAAAACTAAAAAATTATCCAATTGTATTATGGCGCACACGAATAGCTTTGAGTTGATACCAAAAACTTACAAATTGTTTGAAGAATGGCGGAGCAGTAAAAAAAATGGAATTCAGAGACCATTGCATTCAAAAAGTCTGTCAATGTATATCTAGCAACAAGAAAGCACAAAACCCTATAAGATTTTGGCTGTGGAGGTCTTCCTAGTCAGTGATTTCATCTCGAATGTCAGATTTCACATTTCATAGCTTCCAAACTGCATGTATGGCTGTCGGTTATATTTTGACGGACAGACTGACAGGCGTACCAGACAAACACAAGAACACCAAATTTGAATACGGACTTCGGAAATAAAGTCACCCGACCAAGAAAACCCATATGGGAAATAGTATATAGTATAGTATGCTTTCTATTGATTTGGGGACAAAACGACGGACATAACGACACTCTAACGGACGGAGAGCCATATCTAGAAAATTGAAAGAGATCTTGCAAAGAGAGATTGAAAGAAATCTGGCTTTCAGATTTCGTTTTCAGAAATATGTCGCAAAGTTTAGTGCCGAGTGCCGTGGATGCTACGGCGAATTTAATTAAGTGCCGTGTCTTTCACGGCAACTTAGCGGGCTAGTAACAACAATGCATTCCATATTATGTGGGGTTTGGAGTAGGCCACAAAAAATGGCCTATATTCTATGACCAGATAACGAACAGGTAAATGTTAACAATGTTTAAGCAATGTTTAAGGTATTGGCTGTCACAACTGCAGCGTTACCTCAGGGAGTTCAGGAAAAGCCAATCTTCTGATGATAAAGAGTTATTGGCTAGCTTTAAGAAGCGGGAGAAAACAAATACTTAATTATATTTTAAATGGGAGACCACGATTGTGCCAAAACAACATTATGAAACAATAAGGAAACGCCTTTGAAAGCCAGATAATAACTAAATACACGCCCGCTATTATACGCGATAAAACGACAAACAACTGGCGTCCAATTAATTTTTATTATTATATAAAAACAACGACTGGCTGATTATTTTGATCCAATTCATTACGATATGGAACGCGTAAAAGGAAAGGAAAACAAGCATTTGAGATTATTGAGTGGTATACGGACGGGTTCAAAACGTAAGGATAAATTGTTAACGTCAGGTTAGGTTAGGTGCGGATTACTTGATCACTTCGCGAATTAATAGCAATGGATATGGATGGATGCGTGTGTAGGTGTGTGTGTGTGTGTGTATCAGAACAAAGATGATTCGATAGGTTTACAACATCCATAACTACATTGCTACCTGTTGCCATATTAGTAATGCGTAGTCTGAGAATGGCCTACGACTCCCATTGTAAGTTGTACAATAGTATTCACTATCAGCGAGACTGCTGCCTAATAGCTAGAAATGGATGAAGGTGATTGGTTGATAGGGAATGGTAGAGCAGGAAGTAAGAGTGGGGCGTGTCATAAGTGATTGGTAGTGAGGAGTTTGATTGGTTGAACTGAAATTGTGTGATTACCCTGACATAGTGTAAAGAAAAGTCACTTCGGATAAATAAATACCAATCAGATAAAAAGCCAACAACAACAAATACAGTATAAACTTTTGATCTCAAATAATACGGCTAAAATAATTTGCCTCGTTTCATGACAATAACAGCTATTTTAGGAAAACCTTGAAAGTTCATAACTTCAGCAGATTAAATATGAAATAAAATCAGAGGATAAAGAAACTCATTTAGTAAATCTACACTAAACAATACTCACTCTACTTGTAAACAAATCGTTGCTTGGAAATATTATTTAATAGAATAATAAAATAAAATACTACAATAAATTGAATCAAATATCTATAGAGCTGTAACATTATAGGCAAAGGATAAACTAAAGTAAAATAACTTAAGCGGCTATTATTTATTATTTATTATTATTTAACATCCTACGTTCAGTTCAGTTGTTAAACTATGTTGGTCAAATATTGATTGATGAGCAGTGTCATTATAATTTATAGCGAATACATAGATTGCGCATGTCTGTATTATTGTCATTGTATATGAGGGCAGGAATGCGATATCAAAAGGTCACGACAAAGATAAGAAATAAGTGGAAAAACAATAACATGGGGCTAAAGTGGAAGTAGACACAACCTACAAAGAACCAACCAGATTACACACGCATTCCATAATAATAACCAACAATAACTAACTAAGCTGTGCATACCGGACATATTCTGGTATGGGGGGTGGGGGGGGGGGGGGGGGGGGGACTTTGGAACTAAAGTCCCGTGTAATTCGCGATTAAAAAAATCTCGCCAACGCAGGGCATACAAAGATATTATTTATATGAATGGAATGGATTGGAAAGTGGACTTTAATCAAATGGTATTCGTCTATGGTATGATTTGGTGCGATATGAAATGATAACAATACGACCTCGTGACTTAAACTAAGATACACGTGGATAATAGATAGACACGTTGACGAAACGATTTCGAGGAAATCGCATATTAAATTAACTTCATATTCTTTTGAAATAAAACGTTCAACTAACCCAGTGCAATGGTTGTAGACAGAGTCGAAGTGGGAATGTACATAGAGTTGGAATGAGAGCCGAGAGCTTCCCGAAGTCGTGGTGTGCTTGTTAATGCGATCGGTGTGGATGTCTGCGTCTTGGGGAAACTTACATCGTCCGAGTAATAAATACTGGGTTCCTGAAAAACACAAATAAAAATCAAAGGTTTACTTTGAGCCGCAAATGAAACGCAGCGCTGTGATGGAACTCTGTACGAATGACGTAAATAAGAGCAATATTCCATCCCCAAGATCTGAAAATCATACCACCATGGCGCATATGTTCATTGTGGAATTCAATGGTGATATTTTTCCAGCCAGATGAGATGAATGAAGTCCTAAGGTAAAAAAATATTGACAAAAACCGCAGTTTGGGTAAAATCCATAAGCGATATACAGTTGAATGGAGACGATAATAATGATAAGAATGCACTGTAAATTAGCTTTCTGAAATGACACTGGTTAAGGTTAAGGGTGTAGACGCTAAGCAGACGCTATGCAGACGCCTGGTACAGCTGCTGCAGGTACCTGATGCAAACACAAGAGCATCCTCTCCACCACGGGAGAAAAGGTGAATCAGCAACAAACTGTAGGTTGATTCTCCTCAAAATGTTCCCTACTGTAAATGCATTTCGCAGTGGACATTTGGTGGACAAATTGAGGTAATGCAGATAAGTTAATTATTACAGTATTTATTCTACCTACTAAGCTTCCTCATGAGGGCAGTGGATCTCTTTCTTCGGTCTATCCCTTATTCACTCCCATTGCAACCATCTTCATCCCCTAATGTACTTTACTCCCACTAAACCTCTTTTTCACTCCAACTATATCCCCTTCTTCACGCCTACGACCACACCACCCCCACCCCCATCCCTTATTCACTCTCACACCCTTTACCCCCTTTTCACTCCAACTACCCCCTTCTCAACTCCTTCCACCGCACTCTTCCAAGTCTCACCCCCTAATCCCTTTTCCACTCCCGCAATCCCTTTTTTCCTCCACTATCGATCCCTGTCGCATCTTCACTACCACTACCCTCGTATTAGCTTAGTATTTAGTTAGGTACAGGTTACACCATCACTGTAGAGATGGAAAGGCGATTCCAATGGTACCAAAAGTTTTACTTGAAATTTAACACATTCCAACAAAAAAAAGAAAAAGCGAATGGCTTTGCGAAAATTAGACCCACAAACAGACGTTGGTGCGCAGCTATAATGTTCCTCCTGGCAGTCAGTGTAACTATGACAACATGAATTAATCACCATGATTGCCAAAAACTGGCAGAGTCATAAAAATATCCAAATTCATCATTCTGCCATTAGAGGACTCTCGACGTATATATGAGTGCGAGGCGAGCCACTTTGGTGAGCTCAACGTCATTGCAATGGGTACCATTTACATGATGTATTGCTATATATTGACGTTTGTTTCTCAAATCTCATGTCCATATTTCCATTACATTTCCAAATTTAGTGAATTTTACCATAAAATACATAGAGTAATTAATTTAAATAATTCTCTGTGAGGTCGATACTAACTGGTAAAACGGGCTCATCTCCACTCTCTGTAGCGCTAGCACTAATATCCTCGTCATCATCTACCATCTTACCAGCGTGTGCGTGGCTCTTCTCGTGTTTATAAAGGTTGGATTTCGTCTTAAATGAAAGTCCGCAAGGAAGGCAAGGGTAAGGACGTTCTCCTGAAAAACAGAACAATGAAAGTCCGCAAGGAACGCAAGGGTAAGGACGTTCTCCTGAAAAACAGAACAATGAAAGCCCGCAAGGAAGGCAAGGGTAAGGACGTTCTCCTGAAAAACAGCACAATGAAAGCCCGCAAGGAACGCAAGGGTAAGGACGTTCTCCTGAAAAACAGAACAATGAAAGTCCGCAAGGAACGCAAGGGTAAGGACGTTCTCCTGAAAAACAGAACAATGAAAGCCCGCAAGGAAGGCAAGGGTAAGGACGTTCTCCTGAAAAACAGAACAATGAAAGTCCGCAAGGAACGCAAGGGTAAGGACGTTCTCCTGAAAAACAGAACAATGAAAGCCCGCAAGGAAGGCAAGGGTAAGGACGTTCTCCTGAAAAACAGAACAATGAAAGCCCGCAAGGAACGCAAGGGTAAGGACGTTCTCCTGAAAAACAGAACAATGAAAGCCCGCAAGGAAGGCAAGGGTAAGGACGTTCTCCTGAAAAACAGAACAATGAAAGCCCGCAAGGAACGCAAGGGTAAGGACGTTCTCCTGAAAAACAGAACAATGAAAGCCCGCAAGGAAGGCAAGGGTAAGGACGTTCTCCTGAAAAACAGAACAATGAAAGCCCGCAAGGAACGCAAGGGTAAGGACGTTCTCCTGAAAAACAGAACAATGAAAGCCCGCAAGGAAGGCAAGGGTAAGGACGTTCTCCTGAAAAACAGAACAATGAAAGTCCGCAAGGAACGCAAGGGTAAGGACGTTCTCCTGAAAAACAGAACAATGAAAGCCCGCAAGGAAGGCAAGGGTAAGGACGTTCTCCTGAAAAACAGAACAATGAAAGCCCGCAAGGAACGCAAGGGTAAGGACGTTCTCCTGAAAAACAGAACAATGAAAGCCCGCAAGGAAGGCAAGGGTAAGGACGTTCTCCTGAAAAACAGAACAATGAAAGTCCGCAAGGAACGCAAGGGTAAGGACGTTCTCCTGAAAAACAGAACAATGAAAGCCCGCAAGGAAGGCAAGGGTAAGGACGTTCTCCTGAAAAACAGAACAATGAAAGCCCGCAAGGAACGCAAGGGTAAGGACGTTCTCCTGAAAAACAGAACAATGAAAGCCCGCAAGGAAGGCAAGGGTAAGGACGTTCTCCTGAAAAACAGAACAATGAAAGCCCGCAAGGAAGGCAAGGGTAAGGACGTTCTCCTGAAAAACAGAACAATGAAAGCCCGCAAGGAAGGCAAGGGTAAGGACGTTCTCCTGAAAAACAGAACAATGAAAGTCCGCAAGGAACGCAAGGGTAAGGACGTTCTCCTGAAAAACAGAACAATGAAAGTCCGCAAGGAAGGCAAGGGTAAGGACGTTCTCCTGAAAAACAGAACAATGAAAGTCCGCAAGGAAGGCAAGGGTAAGGACGTTCTCCTGAAAAACAGAACAATGAAAGCCCGCAAGGAAGGCAAGGGTAAGGACGTTCTCCTGAAAAACAGAACAATGAAAGTCCGCAAGGAACGCAAGGGTAAGGACGTTCTCCTGAAAAACAGAACAATGAAAGCCCGCAAGGAAGGCAAGGGTAAGGACGTTCTCCTGAAAAACAGAACAATGAAAGCCCGCAAGGAAGGCAAGGGTAAGGACGTTCTCCTGAAAAACAGAACAATGAAAGCCCGCAAGGAAGGCAAGGGTAAGGACGTTCTCCTGAAAAACAGAACAATGAAAGCCCGCAAGGAAGGCAAGGGTAAGGACGTTCTCCTGAAAAACAGAACAATGAAAGTCCGCAAGGAACGCAAGGGTAAGGACGTTCTCCTGAAAAACAGAACAATGAAAGCCCGCAAGGAAGGCAAGGGTAAGGACGTTCTCCTGAAAAACAGAACAATGAAAGCCCGCAAGGAAGGCAAGGGTAAGGACGTTCTCCTGAAAAACAGAACAATGAAAGTCCGCAAGGAAGGCAAGGGTAAGGACGTTCTCCTGAAAAACAGAACAATGAAAGTCCGCAAGGAAGGCAAGGGTAAGGACGTTCTCCTGAAAAACAGAACAATGAAAGCCCGCAAGGAACGCAAGGGTAAGGACGTTCTCCTGAAAAACAGAACAATGAAAGCCCGCAAGGAAGGCAAGGGTAAGGACGTTCTCCTGAAAAACAGAACAATGAAAGCCCGCAAGGAAGGCAAGGGTAAGGACGTTCTCCTGAAAAACAGAACAATGAAAGCCCGCAAGGAAGGCAAGGGTAAGGACGTTCTCCTGAAAAACAGAACAATGAAAGTCCGCAAGGAAGGCAAGGGTAAGGACGTTCTCCTGAAAAACAGAACAATGAAAGTCCGCAAGGAAGGCAAGGGTAAGGACGTTCTCCTGAAAAACAGAACAATGAAAGCCCGCAAGGAACGCAAGGGTAAGGACGTTCTCCTGAAAAACAGAACAATGAAAGTCCGCAAGGAACGCAAGGGTAAGGACGTTCTCCTGAAAAACAGAACAATGAAAGTCCGCAAGGAACGCAAGGGTAAGGACGTTCTCCTGAAAAACAGAACAATGAAAGCCCGCAAGGAACGCAAGGGTAAGGACGTTCTCCTGAAAAACAGAACAATGAAAGTCCGCAAGGAACGCAAGGGTAAGGACGTTCTCCTGAAAAACAGAACAATGAAAGCCCGCAAGGAAGGCAAGGGTAAGGACGTTCTCCTGAAAAACAGAACAATGAAAGCCCGCAAGGAAGGCAAGGGTAAGGACGTTCTCCTGAAAAACAGAACAATGAAAGTCCGCAAGGAAGGCAAGGGTAAGGACGTTCTCCTGAAAAACAGAACAATGAAAGTCCGCAAGGAAGGCAAGGGTAAGGACGTTCTCCTGAAAAACAGAACAATGAAAGCCCGCAAGGAACGCAAGGGTAAGGACGTTCTCCTGAAAAACAGAACAATGAAAGCCCGCAAGGAAGGCAAGGGTAAGGACGTTCTCCTGAAAAACAGAACAATGAAAGCCCGCAAGGAAGGCAAGGGTAAGGACGTTCTCCTGAAAAACAGAACAATGAAAGCCCGCAAGGAAGGCAAGGGTAAGGACGTTCTCCTGAAAAACAGAACAATGAAAGTCCGCAAGGAAGGCAAGGGTAAGGACGTTCTCCTGAAAAACAGAACAATGAAAGTCCGCAAGGAAGGCAAGGGTAAGGACGTTCTCCTGAAAAACAGAACAATGAAAGCCCGCAAGGAACGCAAGGGTAAGGACGTTCTCCTGAAAAACAGAACAATGAAAGTCCGCAAGGAAGGCAAGGGTAAGGACGTTCTCCTGAATAACAGAACAATGAAAGTCCGCAAGGAAGGCAAGGGTAAGGACGTTCTCCTGAAAAACAGAACAATGAAAGCCCGCAAGGAAGGCAAGGGTAAGGACGTTCTCCTGAAAAACAGAACAATGAAAGTCCGCAAGGAAGGCAAGGGTAAGGACGTTCTCCTGAATAACAGAACAATGAAAGTCCGCAAGGAAGGCAAGGGTAAGGACGTTCTCCTGAAAAACAGAACAATGAAAGTCCGCAAGGAAGGCAAGGGTAAGGACGTTCTCCTGAAAAACAGAACAATGAAAGCCCGCAAGGAAGGCAAGGGTAAGGACGTTCTCCTGAAAAACAGAACAATGAAAGTCCGCAAGGAAGGCAAGGGTAAGGACGTTCTCCTGAAAAACAGAACAATGAAAGCCCGCAAGGAAGGCAAGGGTAAGGACGTTCTCCTGAAAAACAGAACAATGAAAGCCCGCAAGGAAGGCAAGGGTAAGGACGTTCTCCTGAAAAACAGAACAATGAAAGTCCGCAAGGAAGGCAAGGGTAAGGACGTTCTCCTGAAAAACAGAACAATGAAAGCCCGCAAGGAAGGCAAGGGTAAGGACGTTCTCCTGAAAAACAGAACAATGAAAGCCCGCAAGGAAGGCAAGGGTAAGGACGTTCTCCTGAATAACAGAACAATGAAAGTCCGCAAGGAAGGCAAGGGTAAGGACGTTCTCCTGAAAAACAGAACAATGAAAGCCCGCAAGGAAGGCAAGGGTAAGGACGTTCTCCTGAAAAACAGAACAATGAAAGCCCGCAAGGAAGGCAAGGGTAAGGACGTTCTCCTGAATAACAGAACAATGAAAGTCCGCAAGGAAGGCAAGGGTAAGGACGTTCTCCTGAAAAACAGAACAATGAAAGCCCGCAAGGAAGGCAAGGGTAAGGACGTTCTCCTGAAAAACAGAACAATGAAAGCCCGCAAGGAAGGCAAGGGTAAGGACGTTCTCCTGAAAAACAGAACAATGAAAGCCCGCAAGGAAGGCAAGGGTAAGGACGTTCTCCTGAAAAACAGAACAATGAAAGCCCGCAAGGAACGCAAGGGTAAGGACGTTCTCCTGAAAAACAGAACAATGAAAGCCCGCAAGGAAGGCAAGGGTAAGGACGTTCTCCTGAAAAACAGAACAATGAAAGCCCGCAAGGAAGGCAAGGGTAAGGACGTTCTCCTGAAAAACAGAACAATGAAAGCCCGCAAGGAAGGCAAGGGTAAGGACGTTCTCCTGAAAAACAGAACAATGAAAGCCCGCAAGGAAGGCAAGGGTAAGGACGTTCTCCTGAATAACAGAACAATGAAAGTCCGCAAGGAAGGCAAGGGTAAGGACGTTCTCCTGAAAAACAGAACAATGAAAGCCCGCAAGGAAGGCAAGGGTAAGGACGTTCTCCTGAAAAACAGAACAATGAAAGCCCGCAAGGAAGGCAAGGGTAAGGACGTTCTCCTGAAAAACAGAACAATGAAAGTCCGCAAGGAAGGCAAGGGTAAGGACGTTCTCCTGAAAAACAGAACAATGAAAGCCCGCAAGGAACGCAAGGGTAAGGACGTTCTCCTGAAAAACAGAACAATGAAAGTCCGCAAGGAACGCAAGGGTAAGGACGTTCTCCTGAAAAACAGAACAATGAAAGCCCGCAAGGAAGGCAAGGGTAAGGACGTTCTCCTGAATAACAGAGAACGAATGACAGAATTTAATTTTACATGTTTGTATAATATTGTGAAATGTGAATTATATTTATTATGTATTATATTGTGAATATTTATTATGTACTATGTTGTGAATTTCTCTCTACATTTCCTGGCTTGGCCTCCCGAGAATGCCTTCAGCTGCGGGGCGAAACCTGCCGATCAGCTGGCTGCTGTCAGCTGATCACTGATTGCATGCAACGTCTAGGTCTTTTTAGTTTTTTACATACTTTGGTACTAACACAACACACCTACCGGTAAGGTTTATTTACTTATAACGTGCTTTATAAATAAATAAATATAATTCCTAATAGTTTGTATATATTCATGAGTCAAACATTTAACAGCCTTATAGTGCTACCCATTGGAAGTACTGCTTGACTCGCTCTTCAGTACTACGTACACCAACCCATCCGTGCCCATCCATCCATCCATCATTCACTCTAATACATAGCAACCAACCTGTGTGACTACGGATGTGCTTTTCGAGAACACTTGGTTTCGCACAACCTCGACCACAGAACTTACAGACGTGTTTCGAAGATTTTTTATCTGCAAATATAAGTAAAGGAAAATAATAAAAACTTACTGCTATTAACATTTATGCATACAATGGGGTAGACGACTCGGAAATTTTTTTTCGAGTTTTCTTTGGTTTCATGTGAAAGAGCATGTGAAAAAACCCCAGAGAGCAATTTTACTTCAAAAAAATTAATATTTGCCGAGTTATAGCAATTTTAAAACGCAAAATTAGCAACATCGAAAAATCAGGCCGTTTCAGAAAACTGCACGAGTGACGTCAGCCATAACACAGCAACAGTTGTCAAGCGCAGTTGATTGGCTAATATAAAGTATAATATTGCAGTATCTAAAATAAAACAAATAATAAATGTAGCTATGTATTTATTTGGATGTGTATTTGTGTTGTGTTAAGAATCGATTATAGGATAACGGTATGGAGGCAAATTATTCATATCAAGTTAATTATTCTAGAATAATATTTATTTCGCCCATACCAGTACCGTAGAGCTGTAGCTAAAAACAAATATAGCTAGCTAAATACTGCCAGGCGTTTCATTAATCTATTTTTTAATTGTTTTTACAGCGAACAATGGATGGGTAGATTTAGCACTAGATGGAAATTATTTCGATTTTTGTACAGTTCACTGTAAAGTGTTACTGGTACTAGTGTTGCACGTGTCACCATTATTCTGCCTTTCATAATAGCTGTTTTTGGTTTGACATCCAAAAATATCAAAATACCAAAAAATACCAAAACATAATGTTTTGGGCTATTGATTTATGTTCTTGATATATTTTGGCTAGTTACATGTGAAAAAAAAAATGTTTTAAAGAAAATAAAAACAAATGTTTGTGGTAGCTAGTGTTTTCAATGGTATGTACTGTTTTAATATTGTAGCTAGTGTTTTTATAAAATACCACAAAATCTTATTTTTTGATGCCATTTCAGATGCCATTACACCAACGCATGTGGTAGAAGTAAAATGTCCAACATCAAAACATGCCATTCAAAAATCTTATCTTACACAATCGAATATCGTAAGCGCTAAATTCATGTCACAAATCCAACTTCAAATGCATCTTTGCAATAAACAATGGGCCTTGTTTAGCATCGCAGATCCATCTTTTGAAATAAATGGCGAAGTGAAAATAGTTGAAGTATCATATGATTCCATATACATGCAAAGTTTACTGAAAAGTAGTCGTAGCTTCTGGAAGGAATATATATTTCCCAAAATTGTGAAAAAATAGATAATCAAAAAATTTAAATTATACAGTAGTTATAGTTCAACTAAATTCTGATTTATGCTGATTGTATTGAGATGGCAGCTGAAGATATTTTTACTACGTCATCCATTACAGCTACATGGACTAATAATCCAGTCCCTGCCCTTAAGTCCCGTAGGAATTTCGAGGTGGACGCCGTTTCTCACTTGAACTGGGTTTGGGGTCCAAAAATGAAGAACAAAAAATTGGGTAGACTTTTAGGTTCCTGGGCCTAAGTTTTTTATGACGTCATTTTATGACGTCATAAATATACAAATATTCATCTGTGTCCTCATCACTTTTCCAAATCAAGAGTACAAATGATAATTATTATTTAGCTGTTGTTACCAGAGTTAACCAAATATAACGGTTTTACGATGCTCCAATTCATCATAAACCGATCGAAGCGAGTTATAAAGAAACGAGGGCATAGTAAAATAGTTATATTGATATGATCACTGAGTGAATTTATTATGAAATGTTATATAATGTTAATTAAATGCTATGAATTATAAAATGTTCTTATTATGGAATATTTTCGCACTCCATTTCAAAATTGCATTTGCAAAATGATGTGCAAGAAGCGATATCTTTCCGGCATCTGCATCGCATAGTATTGCACTTCTTGCAGAAGCAAGTAATCGTCGCCCATTTAGGTAGTTCATTATTCCAAGGATCGGGCATGATTGATGAGTCATTCTCATTAATAGACCATCCATAATCTGTTGGTTCTAGGTTGGGCGAGTTACTATTTAATACTGATGTACACAAATAAACATTGTAGAAGGCGCGCTACAAATGACCCTGCAATGAATGACTTGAACAAGGAAGGTTTAATAAGTTTGGAGCACCTTCTTGTCTAATGATTTCGGATCGAAGACTGTCAAACGTTTTACTAGTCGATCGTGGCTTTATGACCTTAACCAAATATTGCATATAGTGAAAAATGTCAACGGAGTTAAAGTTAATACATAGGGTGGAGAGAACATCTTGGAGAGATTTCCGATCGTCATCTTTGCTACCTTCGGCAATTCCATGAAGCAGAACCGAGTGCCGCCGCTCGTATTGGTCGAGTTCATCGATATGTAGCTCTTGTGTTGCAATCTTGTCTTTTAGAGCTAGGTTCTCTCTTTTTAATGTTTCGTTTTCCTTGAGGATAACTGGGATGAGTTCTAGTTGGGTCTTTATGAGCTTAATGTCTCCATCCAAATATTCGAACTTAACTTCAATAAGGTCATTAAGCTTTTGTATAGCGGCAGCCCAGTTCTCTTTGTCAGCCTTGCGTGCCATTGCGGAACAGGCAGATAGAGGGTATTGATTGCAGGATTGAGTATTTAAGTTCAGTATTTATTTGCAAGTATTGGTCTGAGCCAGACTTAGGTAGGGAGTCAGCAGTAGCAGTACATTACAGCCATACTACTGTTATCCTAATAATCAATCCTAACAATCCTAATAGACATTGTCTTCCAGGGTCGAAAAGTTAAGTACACTTACACTGTAGCTTTTCGGAAGTTGATGGTGGTACAATTTCGTTTGTTAATAAATTATGAAGTTTAACCTCACCTCCATTAATATAGGGATTTTCTTTGCATTCGATATACTGCACCATTTTTGCTATACTTAAATCCATCTCGTTTCTGAGGTTTCCACTTAACTCATGATGTATCTGCAGTTCATAATCGACTTGTCTAACATTAAGTAGTACTTGCATTGCTTGTCGAATTGAAAGAACCTAATGATAGACCAGTTTCCATTCTGCAATATAGTCTTTTCGCTTAGATTGACCAATAATTCCACCACTTGACTTTTGAGATCTATTTATTGTCTGTTCCAGAGCCATATCGACACCAACCGCATTAAACTTCCCTTTAGTTCTCCGTACAACAAAATGGCCTTTCATGAACTGATCATAAACCTCAGGATGTGATTTATCAAGATTCAGCATTTGCTGAAGAAATATCTATCACTTCCGGTTCTCTTTGTTTTTTTAGAAGTGTTTTCTTTAATGTGTATAATTTGTAACACTCATTGTTGCAATGATATACAAACTCAGAGTCTAATCCCAGATAATTTATCCTTTTCAAAACGATATCTTTTCGGATTTGTGCGGCTGCTATTATTTTCTTTCTACCTTCGGTTGTTCCGGTAACTGTGATATTATCCCCTGAACCCCCTAACCTAACAGATACAACACCTTGACAGATAACACACCGTGAAGCATCACAAACAATTGATGTCCCAAAACCATCTCGAATTAATGTTGTAGTTCTGCAAAGTTGTAGTCCAACAAGTTCTTTGTTGTCTCCCATTTGAAAAAAAAACTGTTCGATGTTCAACAAGATAAATAATTATATTATTTATTATATGTACTGTACTTTTAACACCTTCTTTCTACATTATAAATAAAATATGAAGGGCCTTCTTACGTATAAAATATATATACCCGTATCAAACAATATGAAACTGTAGCTAACAAAGTTTTGTTAGCTACTGGTACTTTTGCATTATATGCCACATATGATTTTTTAATGATTTTTTAATAACATATATTTGCTTTAATATAATGTGTTTGTAAATTGTTCTAGAACAATTCTGTGATATTTCTTATTGAAAAATATAGCGAAAGATGTGCAGTAACAGAAATAATTAGCCTACATGGTTATGTTTATGGGGACCCTGAAGTTCGGAAAATTCCATTTAACGAACATTATCGGTGAGACCAATAACTTTTGCTTTCTGTTTTTATGTTAAATTAATGATTTATGTTTAAAATAAATACTTAAAATGATGTTAAAAATAAATACTTAAAATGATGTAACAAATTTTATTAATAGCTATAAATTAGTAGCTAGTATTCTAGAACACAATGTATTTACTTGCACAGCATAGAAAATATGTATAGGTAACATTATTACATGAAATAATTGGATCTTTTCACAATGTATTAAAAAACAGGTACTGTATATTATGTGGCGTATTTTTTGTTTTACCACTTTCACCACAATTTTTAAAGTGTATTATTATGTTACGTTGGAAACTGTCATAGTAAATACTCAAATCGCCGCAATTTTTGAAATTGTGAACAGCTCACAGACGCACAAAACAAATGGCTATAAAAAACTTACGCCCAGGAACCAGAAAGTCTACCCAAGTTTTTTTCACCCATATATGTATGTCCAACTAGGATTCGGTGAGAAACCCCGTCCACCCCAAAATTCCTACGGGGTCTAAAGCCAGGGACTGGAGTATAACTATCAACTATCAATTGGAATTCAATAATTTAACTTGTATAAAAATAATTACAATCGAAAAAGTGCGAATCCACAATCTAATCCAAAGTAATCTAAGTTTTGAAGCTTAAATGAAACATCAATAAGCTACTGGATTTCTATCACCTGGCAGTTTTAGCTACAAATATATTTTATTTTTATAGCTAACAACTGTATAGTTTGGGAAAAATAATTATTATTCTGGAATAATTAACTTGTCATGAATCAATTTCCACATTAAGATATCAAATAATGTATTCTTAACACAACACAAAAACACACTAAATAAATATTAGCTACACAATTTATTTTAGTTACTAAGAGATTTATATTGTATAGTAACCAATGAACATTTACTGCTGCACTAGTGACGTCACTAGTGCAGTTTTCTGAAACGGCCTGATTTTTCGATGTTGCTAATTTTGCGTTTTAAAATCGCTATAACTCGGCCAATATTTATTTTTTTTAAGTAAAATTGCTCTCTGGGGTTATTTCACATGCTCTTTCACATGAAACCAACGAAAACTCGAAAAAAAATTTCCGAGTCGTCTACCCCATTAAGGACTACACCGCATTTTTGCACTCATTTTCATAACAGCTTAATTCAACTATTTTGTCTAGAGTGGTTGAGTTTTACAGGAGTTTGCAAGAATGCTTGCTAGAATGTCAACACACGGGGGCTACCTGATACCTGATACAGGATACCTGAATTTCGCTAAAGAAAATGAGTGGAAAATAGTGCTTTCCCTCACGTTTTTATATCGAATATATTGTTTTATTTGAAAAAAATATCACTTAGCGTTATCTATCACACATTGTATCACTATATACTTGAATTTGTTAGGCAGAAGCTCTCGGTCCTACGAATTACCACAAAACACACCAAGAAACCAAAATACCTCAAAATAACTTCAAAAATACCCCTAAAAACTTGATTCATTAACTAAAATACCGGTACTTGTTTTCGGGCCTCTGTTTTGGACATTCTGTTTACCCGAAAACATTGCAAAATGAAGAATTCCTATTTGTATGTATGTAAAACACCACAAAATGTACCCGAGATCTCTCGCTTATTGTTTTGGTTAGAAAAAACTACCACTGTAACCTTTTCGGTCCCCTTACCATAATACGGTAAACTGGTATTTATGGACTGATTATATGGTATAAATAAAATAAAAAAATAATATTCATTACGGTGGTGATTTCCGGCCATTTACTACTTTTTTAGTATTTTTTTTAATTTTTTTTCAAAAGCAAGTATTTTTTCATTTTTTTTTCGAAACTAGTTTTTTCATTTGAATTTTTTCATTTTTTCAGGAACGACCTATTCGTTACTGACAGGGCTGTAAACAAAACAATTATGCCTACTACCAGACCGGAACACAGCACTGGCACAGTGAAATGGGCCCATAGTCCCACTACTGTACAACTTGAAAAACCAACTATTTTAGGTGTTTTTTTTAATGACTACTAATAATATCTGCAGGTAGTAGCCATTGTAATCCGAAATTTTGATTATTTTAGTATTTTAGTTTATTCTTCTCTTTTTTATGAAACTTTTGTTATGTTAACCACGATAGGGTTGGAAATTTCAGACACATGAACTTAACTGTCTGTTACATAATTAACCGAATCCGGTATCCCTTTTTGTGTTATTTTTTCAATTATTTACTAAGAAATATTTGCTTCAACCGTAATTATTTTTGTTGTCTATCTATATAAATAGACCTGCCTGTTTTGCCAGATTCGTCTTAGAGTGATATTCAAACACGCGGTTAATTCCATCTCACGTACGGTCCTATTGATAACTTTCTGTCTTAAAACTGTCAGACTCATTGCCTACCTCTTCAGACTGCAGTTTTGTAAGCTTTAGTTCATACGTAGGCATAGCAACTGCGATCTCTGTACTAACTAAAATTACTAAAATTTGATTACATTAGCCAGAATTAACCGTATGTTTACACCCAACAAAAAATTATTGTGCCAATTTTGTTTTTCTATAATCGCCCCACCGGATTATGTATTTCAGTGTGAATTGCGTTCAAATAATTTTCACTGCCAGTGCGGATCACACCTAAGCCTGAGGGAGATTGCTGAACCTAACCCTTTGTCAACCCGATTTTGCGTTTTCTGCTTTAAAGAAACCTTTCCCTTCTGTAAGAGCCTGCAAAAAAATTTATCACCGATTACTGATTTTTTGAATATTTTAGACAAACAGTTTGATGTCTTAACTGACAATTATCTAACCGATCTTGTAAAAATTTCTGGATATCAAGGTCCTTTCACTGATAACCGAACACTAGGAACAACGTTAAATCGAGGCGGTACTGCCATTTATATAAAGGAATCTTTAGAAGCGACTGAAAGAAAGAGTCGATCTAAAAATGGAGGGACCGGAAAATTCGCGGATCCAAATTAAACGAAATCACAATCAACCAGTAATTATTGGTACCATATATCGTTCTGATTCTGTGAATATTGATAATTTTATCAACCAATTGGGTTCTACTTTAAAAAAATTATCGCAATCAAACCAGGATGTCTTTATTACCGGAGATATAAATAATATTGATCTACTAAAATCTTCATGTGTGTGTATCTAAAACATATATAGAATTAATAAATTCCTTCGGATTCACGCAATTAATTAAACAGCCAACTCGAGTTACCGAGTGGTCCAAAAGTCTAATTGATCACATAATAACAAATATAACAACTTCACTATCTATCTTTGCCCCTTTTGAATGTGACATCGGAACTACGGACCACTACTCAACTTTTGTGGTTTTTACGGAATAATCTTGTTTTTTTTAATGAAAAAACAACAAAAAACGTTTTTGATTATGGAAACTTTAATGTAACATAATTTTTAAATGATATAAACGAGCAGACATCTTGGTCGTGTACAAACAATAATGAACCAGATGATAAAAAATTTGACTTGTTTTATTCTGACCTCCAGAAAATTTGCCGTTCACATGTTCTTGAAAAGAACTTACCGAAACGGGAAGCCCAAAATAAACCGTGGATGACACGGGGACTTATAAATTCTACTTTACGTAAAAATAAAATATACAGAATTTATTAAAAAAAAACCAACTGATAATAAATAATGCTGTTAAATAAATATAGGACGTTTCGAAATAAATTAACGACTACTCTACGCAATCATGGAATGCTATATAGAGAATATCTCTATATAGCATTCCATGACGCAATGCAGAAAAGCAATACCTTGCTAATGCTATTAATAAACACTTTTCGACTATTGGTCCTTCACTAGCAGAAACTATACCTAAATCGCCACGATCACCACTGCGTAATGTACGACATAAAAATCCATCATCCTCTTCACTCTGTGAGACCTCGCCAGTAGAAATACAATATCACTTACTACACCTAAACCCTAACTCGTCGTCCAATGACAACTTCCCTGCGAGACTATTAATTTTAGCAGCACAGCCACTATCTATACACTTGAACTATCTGATAAATTTATCTATAAAAAACGGGTTTTTTCCATATTCTTTAAAAATTTCAAGACCCTACCGACACAAACAACTACCAGCCGATATCCTTGTTACCTGTCTTGAGTAAAATTTTTGAGAAGATTATTAAATCTTACCTAGACAAATTCTCAATAATTGCAAAATCCCAGTATGGTTTCCGCTCAAAGACATCTACAACAGATGCTCTTTTGTCAATTACATAATTTATTCAAACAGCCAGTACGTACTATTTTTATTGACCTTAAAAAGGCATTTGATACTATAGATTTTAAAATTCTTCTTGATAAACTACATATGTACGGTACGGTATCAGAGGCATCCCACATAAATTACTGGCTAGCTTTCTTAGTTCTAGAACGCAGTTTGTAAGTATTGGCGAGATAATTTCAACCCTTAGATCTATGCTCTGTGGTGTCCCACAGGGTGGAATTCTCTCGCCAATAGTATTCCTTATATAACCAGCTAATCGGCATGTACTATATACCGCACATACAATTAAATTATCCGACTTGCACACCCTAGATATCAAGCTAGCTATGGAGCGATGTCGGATGTGAATAAACATCGGTAAATTTAATTGTGCACATGTTAAGCTTATACTGGTGGGTTCTCCATCAGCAAATCTCGGAATATTGAAAAATAAACGAATAGAGTTATTATATGCCACTCTAATTTTGTTATATATACTATCAGAGTAGTGCTGACCCGCCCATAGTGCATTACCATAGATCTGGGTGCAAAATGCACGAAACAGCGCTACTCTGACAGATAAGCTGGCCGAACCAAACTTCCTAATTAATGTATTAGCTCTCGCATATAAATAATAATTGCATTTGCCGTTTGATGTCAAAGATATGAATGAATATTATTGCACGGATCACAGAGCTACTCTAGATCAGTCACATTCAGAAGCGGCCCCATGCGGTATTTCATTGTAGAATTTTTGATAATCTTTGGGTATCACCATCTTCAAAGCCTGGAGATCATTATATTTTCTCTCAGATATTGAAAGTCTTGAATTATATGTTGCAAGTATTTTCTTTTCCAGATCTTGAATCGATCGATACCTTATGTAATGTCACTTGCATCGGATTTCGAACTGGTAGCACTTGCCATTGGTCTCCTATGTTTAACTTATCTAAGGGCATGTCCCCACTTTTAGAGTATTTCAGTGAACAAAGGTTAACTACTATTGGATCGCCTTTTTTTCTTTCCTGGCCGAATGTCAGAAATTAGAGCAATGGCTTTAAAAGTCTTGAAGAAAGTGTGCTCAACATAGTTATTGACCAGAGTTTGTTTAGATCTGCAACCACGTACAAACTCACCAAAGCTAGATGGGGCGTATATAATATATACTATCCCTACTATAATATTATCCCTATGCTTTTTCGCTCTATTACTGAATGAATTGTATCCACCTCCATTTGCGTATGTCCCTTTTCTAGGTATTTTTGAATTATTGTTACATCCAGTTTCAATGCAAGATATTGTAAGATATTCGCAAGAGGTGCACATCGATGTTGTCTTCCACAACCATCACTCCAGATAATTAGCGTTGATTTATTTCGGTTTAAGATTTAATTGGACTATGTAATCATCATACAGACAGGATCCGTAATCTTCTCCATCTACATTGCCCTCTGTCTCGTTCCAAATATAACAGGTTGCACTTTTACTTACACAATTATAAACAGTGTAGTTGTGCGTCGACAACTTTGATCGGTAGTAGGCATCACTTGCTTGAACATACGGGGTCAATACAACTGCTTCCTCATCAACCATTATAACAATAAGTCCATCGCCATTTGCTTCTATGCCTCTCTCTTTGTCTGCCTCCTTCTCAGCCCTCAAACTACTCCGGCGATTCATGTGTTCTTCATATTCGCTTTTACTAATATTTTGATGTTTGAATGCCACACACGTATCGCATTGGTCTTTTTTAGGGGCCAAAAGGGAAATTTTCAAATTTTCACTTTCATTTAAAAACGAAGTCGAGCTCATAATATTACCATCGTTATATTTTTCTGTGATATTTTGACAATACAAATCATACAAAGCTTTTTTAGTTTTAAACTGAGGTTCTACATACAATCGAGTGGTATGTGCCCTACAGTAATGCGATGATGGCATCTTGGGAAGATTGTCTTAGAATTCCACAACATGCTGCCTTGCTATCGCATTATTATGAGATTTTGTTGGGAACTTTCCTGGAGCTGGAACAGTGCCAGTATTCTCAAATGAGTTCAGCCAATTGTGCATTTTAAAACAATCATACATCATCTTATCGTTGTTGACTCTGAATCTCTAGGTGTTGTGTGATACAGAACACTTATCACCTTTGTGACTTCCATTAAATGTCAAAGGGAGACCACTACTACGAAGTTGAGAAACTTGCCTACAACTATTTCTAATGGTAATGAAGATAATTGAATAAAAATGAAGCTAATGATGACAATTTGAGCCTCTGTCTGTGTGCAACTGCTATTGTGTGAATGAGTTAGATAT
Source organism: Nemertoderma westbladi (assembly GCA_032718475.1). NCBI lineage: Eukaryota > Metazoa > Xenacoelomorpha > Nemertodermatida > Nemertodermatidae > Nemertoderma > Nemertoderma westbladi. The sequence goes on along the minus strand of JAUCBJ010008420.1, from coordinate 43,646 downwards.
TTCTGTATGAAGATGATCAGATTGAAAGGGTAAAATGGATTGCCTGCTGTGCTCAGCTAATTGGTTTGGGGTAGTATTAATGTTACCAGGAATGACATTATTACAATACACAATGGCCATAGTATAATTATAACAGATCACTGATGGCCTGCAGTTTTAACTAATTTGCCCCACAGCCGGGAGTCTAAGAATAAGAGTAAATGTAAGGCAGAAGAATGTCAAAAAAGAATCACAAGTATAATATTGCATGGCAAGCAGACTTGAAACAACTATATACAAACAAACAAATTATATTTACAATACTGCTGCTTTTGCTTTGCTACTACTTATGTAGAGAGCTGATAATGTGCTGTAATTAAAACCACCTGCGTATTCTAATGTATGGAGTTAATAATAGGACTATTATTCCATAAAAAAAGTAAGCTGAAAATTTTTTCACTCAATTTCAATTTAGTAAAATTCAACTATTCTTAAGTGGTTGAAATTTACATAAGTTGGAAATTTAGGCATTTAAAATGATCTAAGTGAGTGAAATTAAGTGAGAGCCAATGAGTGAAAAACTAAACACAAGGTCAGAATATCTGAATTTCACTAAAGAAAATGAGCTAAAAAAAATTTTTCCATTATATTTTTTCTATTATTATATATTGAATATATTGTTTTATTTTAAAAAGTATTACCGGCCTTATCACTGTATCTTTGGATTTCTCAGGCAGAAGGTCCCAGTCCTACGAAATACCTCATAAAAAGTCTAAAATACTATAAATTTGAAAATTCATTTTCAAAAATAAAGTGGAGCCTCTATTTTGTGCATTTAGATTACCCAAGAACATTACAAAATTGCAACATTAACTAAAATAGACACAAAATTGTTATCTTATTCTCATTTATTGTTTTGATTAGTAACTATTATTGATTAGTATTATATGGTATATTTGAACTGTTTTCAGGTATTTTGGGGTACTTCATAAGACCCAAAGCCCCAAAAACATATCATCCTCATTAAAGTATGAAAAGGAAGGCACATTCAGATCATCAAGAAGGATATTACTATTAGGCCAAAGGCCTGCCAGGTCCAGCTTTCCAGTACTTCTCGCTGCCGTTCTGCTTGATGTATGCCGGTATTATGATTGTACTGTACAGTACTATACAGCTATATACTACTGATGACAAACACCATACAGATGGTCTATACGCTATGGTTCGTCGCCGAAGAACCTACCATCTCATTGTGTCTATGGGTCCTGATTTTCTGCAACCCACGTTCTGTTGTGTCCCACTGGAGGTTTCCCCTCCATCAGACACAATGAGATCCGTGATTTCGACACCCTAACCGAGGTGGCCCACAATGTGGCTGTCGAGCTAATGCTCTAGACACTAACAGGTGATTCCTTCACTCTCCAGTCCACCTCAACAGACCAGCTGGCGCGGCTCAATGTGTCGGTGAGCACATTCTGCATTCCGCAATCGCCATCAGAAATTGTTCATCGACATGTTGGTGTTCAACCCACTGGCAGACATCAATGCAGCAATGCCGAATGACACCACACATCTTCACCATGAGGCGAGGAAGTGCCGGAAATACGAAGATAAATTATGCTAGGTGGAACACTCCACCTTCACTCCCTTAATCTTCTCTGCTTTCGGTGGAATGGCACCATCTGCCCACCAGTTTGTCAAATGACTGGTGGTGAAGTTGTCCGACAAACGTCAGGTTCCCTATCTGGAGTGCGTCTCATGGGTGTATGTCTGCGAATCAGTTTCTCCCTCCTCAGGTCATCCTTAATGTGTTTGCAAGGTTACCGCTGCTAGGCGACCAGTGCGGTAGGTCATCACAGACTCATCGATCCGGTTGGCTAACGCGGACTCAGACCCAGGGGTGTTGGCACAGTTCGGCAGGATGCGGTAGTACAGTAGTATGCTCCATACACCATAGAGGCTGTTTCTGTGTTGGGGGTGGGAAAAGTACACTTTTCATTTTAAATTTCCCTCTTACATTTGTTGCCTAGTAATGTCAGTTGGTGGTGGGTATTGTTTAATATTATCTGAATTTTGTAAAGTTTTTATTATCTATGTAACTAAATGAGACTTATGAGGTTAAAAAAAATACAGATAGTTTATTGACATATAAGTATATAAAAGTAATTGTAACTCCTCAATTTATGAGCTGTATTCTGAAACATTAGTTTAAAAGAGTATTTTTAACTAACTTCAAAATTAGTGAAAAGTACTTTTTTTAACCAAATTTTTACTTTTTTAACTGATTTTCAAAAAATATCAAAGGCTCAACCTCAAGCAGCATTCACCACCATGGCCTGCTTCCTCCAGAGGGATTGGGCCTATCTCCAGTGGGTAACCCCAGATTGCGATGCTGATTTTGTGGCTCACTCTGGAGGTAGCAATATCTAAGCGTTTTCTGTCAGCTATCTTCTGTGGCACAGTTTCAGCCACAGAGAGGAGTTTGTTCGCTATTTCCCAGCATTCAGGAGGACTAAGACTATGCGACCCAGTCATGGAGGCCCCTCATTCATACTCCGTCTCTAGGAAGGGGACACAACTGCTGGTGAAGACAAATACTGGTGAGACATAGTTCTTTCTGGCAGGCCACATCGAGTGCCTCCAACAAACGCGGAAAGCAGCCTGGTCTCAGCAGCTAATGAATCAGAAAACTCAGTTAGCTGAAGCAGTAGGGGAGATGCCACAGCGACGGCTATGGCCGATGTCGAATGTGCTGGTGCCCTCTCCTCAGTGCCCAGTCAGTGTGATGGATGTGGGAGCCCCCTACGATTTGAAACATGGCTTAAATTGTAACAATGAGCTCCAGGATGGTTTAGGCAATCTGGCAGCAATGGCATTTGGGCCTCATACGCAACATTACTCTAGAGCTAATTGTCTGTAAGCAGCAGGGGACTGATAGAGATTCCGGTCTTCGGTGCGACATAGGCATTCGAGGAGCATTCAACCCACAGACTGAGAGCATTGATTGACATTAAGTTGGTTAACCTTGATGCAAAGTCATGTCAGCCCTTGAGTCAGCCAAGGATATGAACAGGGGTATGTGGATGCTGCCTGGGAATGTCACGCAGATTTCTCTCCATTTGTGGCATCTTGTGATGGTGTCCTAGCCCCCCCCCCCCCCCCCCCCCCCACCCAAGCAAGCATGCTCCTGCGGGTTATCGCTGAGAGACTCCACCAGAATTGGGGACGTTCAAATAGCCAAGTCATGGGCTGGGTCCGAAACCGGATTCAGTTCACCATTGTCAGTGCCGTGGTGTGGTGCATGCCATTTTATCAGAGGGTCGCAGGTAAAGTGGCGGAGCAGCCTGGGATAGGAGGAGAAAGGTTGGACAACTCCCATGATCAGACAGGGCAGCGTGAACCCCGTTTACATACTATCCATTTTGAACTGTTGCATTTTATATAATAATATAATGTATCTCTTATTATTGTGTTAAAACAAAACTACTGGAAAATCAGTGTAAAAAAAGTTAGATTAATTCACTCTTTGAAACAGATTAATTCACTTCTTTTTAAAAAATATTAGTGAGAAAAAGTGGACTTTTCAACGATATGCGTGTGAAAAAATGTAAATAATTAATTATTAATTATTTACATTTTTTCACATGCATATCGTTGAAAAGTTGAAAAGTCCTGTTTAAATTACTTAATAATTTATACAATCTATGGATGTTAAAACATATAAACAATTAATAATTAATCCATTATTCTTTATTGCATACAACTTGTTCTCACACCTTACAGTTATATTATTGTTTTTTAATTAATATTGAAACTTATTTCTGTGGAAAACAAATCAATGACAGGGCTCTATTGTTACAGGTACATTTATTGCTTCGCCTGGATGAATGATGGAATTATGTGGCTTACAATGGTCTGTTCAACGAATAACCTACTTGCTATGACTTTTGAAAGATATATGAGTGTGTGTCATCCTATATTCCACAGGTAAATATAAAAATTATTGCCCCAGCCGGCACCAGTAGCATAAATGGTGATCTACTTAAATATATGTATACCTAAGCTGATTCACACCTGGCAGGTTAGAAAGCCCATTTTCAAGAAAATGATAGACAAAGGCCGGGTGCTGTCTGGTGACTTCAAATCATGTCCTGTGTTGGACATCCAATCTATCGCATCCTAAACGTAACCGCAAAAACTAAACGCAAAATAGGGAGCTCGATCTCATTAATTAATTAACTGACCTTCGTCTTATCCACAGGAATAGAATTGAATAAATTACCATTAGTCGTATTAGATTAGTTAGTATATAAAGTGTAGTTTTACTACTATATATAAATATTTTTCACAATATTGTAGAAAAGTAACCAATAAACAGTACTGATAATTTAGAAAGATAAGATCTACCTTCCCATGGACTATTGTTTTGTACTATTTAATATTAATTAATTAATAATAAAAATAAAATTCCTATTTTTACAAGATATAATCGTTATTTCCTTGATTGGAATACAAGGATTAAATGTAGTTTCCAAATGTGTGACAAAACTAAATTTTAGAGTAGAGTTTTAAAGTATACAAGTATAAGACTAGTATAAAAAGGTATTAATTTATAAAATATAATACCATTTTTATAATATATTAGGCAGTGGGCACATCCATAGTTGGTTAGAGTTGCAGGCATACAAATTATCAGGGAGTATTTCCGGATCTACCTTTTAACTGAGCTGCTATCTGAATATTAAGAGCATCAAATAAGCCACACATACTAGAGTATCAAACAGTATCATAAGGAAATGCAAACAGGAATCCGTTAGACGGAACTCTTGTCTGGCAACCAAAATGGTTTCGGTAAAGAAAGAGGCACCTTAGATCCAATATAGCATTTAAGAAGCCACAAAGAACTAACAGCAAAAAACAGGTCAGGAAATTGGCTATCAGTTTTGTTGACATTCTTTCAGAAACATAGGATTATGCTTAAATAATGTTTTTTTCAGTTATTTCAAAGCTACCTCCAAAAGCTAATCTTTTGCTTATAGCATAAAGACCAAACTCCTAACGGTAAAGTGAATATTGATTTGAAACAGAAGTTGACCAATGGAAACATCATGAGACCTGCATGAAAAGAATAGTAAATCTATCATGGCAAAGAATGGCTGCTCATCAACCAGTTGTCAAAGATCTTAATATCAGATAGATTACTTGAATTACTCCTTAAAGAAGGGTGAAAATTTCAGTGTAGGTTGCAGCCTGTCCTGCTCTATGCCAGATATTGATGGACTCTTACAGCCGATGATCCAAATCCCTGAATTGGAAATATACCAAAATGTTCACAGGGCACACAAGGTTGGATGGATAATTGGATATGCCATATTAAAGGCAATGAGGCTATGCAATTATCATGACACCTTATTGCCTAAACCAAGCTCTAAGCAGCTACCCTCCCACTTAAGGCTATATGGTCACGTTTTCGCCAGGATTAAAAACGTTGTAATTAATTCAAGAAACCAAATTGATGTTAATTTTTAGGTATATATTGGTCATGGCAATCAGTATAATGATTGATTTTGACACCTTAATAATTGTAACATCAGTTAGTTACCTGCAAAATAATGTTCTGAAATGTACAAAACATGATAATATATAGTCAGTCATGCTCTCAGATTGGACAGTGTTGTCAAATTAGTTGAACAATCTATGATTTATAAAAGAAGAGATATATATATTCATAGGCATTCCGTTTATTTTAATAATTATGCAGGGGAGTTACATAATTTTTCCATTTTCAAATAACATTAAAGATTAAGTAATAACTATAAACATTTCCTGTTATATATGCATTATGGATATTATAAGTATTGCTAAGCTTGTGCACAATGAAAAATTGCGCTGATAGCAATTATAGTAATAAAATGTTAATTAAAATGTCGCTTCAAGTGCTTGTTTTAAATTTATAATATACTCATTTTTCAAATGTGGCTAATACGAAATTTGAGATATTTAAAGTTGTGAACTAATTCAAAGTTACTTAGTATCAATAATATAATTCTCAAATATAAATATTTACTTCCCAGGAATAATGTATCCATGCGTGTAGGACAGGTTGCCTGCCTTGGTGTCTGGTTGTTCTCAGTGTGTAGTCAGATACCATATTGGGCAGCTATCTGGTATAGTAATAACGTAAATCTTGGGCCAGAAGAATCCAATCAAGCTTGCACATTCCCAATTGCAAATCCAGATGGTCCAGGTATGTAAGTAAAAAATATTAAATATACAAACTTAGAATATATTCCATTCCTGTTCACTATGGCGAACATATTAATGACAAACGAAAACACTGGAGACGTCTTTTGGCATGTAGGGCTTTTTTGAAAGTTTTCCCACACTTCAGGTAATGAAATCCACCTTTACCACCAATAACCAGGGACCCACCATGTTTGTTAGCAGTGATTAAATTAGGCTATTCTACTAACTGACCATTTTAAGGAATCATTTGAAAAGGCTCATGCAAGGCATTATTCCTTGTCAAATGATTGTTCCTACAGAATAATATAGGTATGTCTATTCCATGAGGTGTACTGTAGGCTTTATAGATGCGTGTAGGTGTCCTATAGGGACGTAGGGTAGTTGCCATAGGATATACACTTAATATTGCAGTGTTATGATATCCTGCTACCTTACCAAAGATCCACACTCCACAGCAACCAGTCAGTGCAAATCTGCCTGTCACCTTTACAGTCTGACAGTAACTGCATACCAGTCAATCAGCATAGCCTGTTTACTGGTTTGTGGGACATCATTATTGTATTTGATTAACCTTTTCTACTAAACTTTGTTACTAATACTTGAATGAATATTACTCTGTAATCTGACAACAGTGGTATGAATGATAGTGGTTCTTTAATAGATATTGTGATTGCGGCCATTTCACTATAAACCTCTTGTATTAAACAAATTCCGAGGGAGTGAATAGTATTGATATAAATAAATAGCCAAAAAGGCTCCAAAACTCGACTACACATAGGCCAGGCCAGTTTTCGTTTCGGCACGAATGCTTTGAAGGGACCAGCCATGGTGCATCTCTGTCTTGCATCCTCAAGTGGTAGCTATATAAGAACTGGAGTTTCCTCTGGGGAGCTTCTGGGTTCTGAGTTCTGGGGGGACCGCACTTGGAATAAGTCATCAGACTTTGTGCACAATCCCTGGCCTAATGGCCGAAAAAAAATTTACTTTACTGTACTGTACTTTATATCATTTCTTCTCGCTTTTTTCATACTTACAATTGCAGGGTGTCTCAAGGAACAGCCAAGGAACAGTCAAATGGCGATATTTAACTGATTGGTTCACTGTAACAATAATATCATACCATACCATCCCTTCTCCCTGGGACAGAGTTGGCTGTTGTGTGTCCCAGTTGGTCTAACACTGATTGACTATGGCCGCTATGGCTATCCCCCACTTCCATATAAATCATCCCTTCATTATCACCTCAATATATATTTATTAAACCTGGAATCAATAAAGACTATACGTGTCTCATTTTTACGTGGTTCCCTTATAAGATTGGGGTCGATAGGGGTCTAGCTTAGTGCTTCTTTAAAAAGGGTGATTTCAATAAATTTTTATTTCCCTTATAAATTTCCTTAGTGCCTATTCCCACACCATACCATAGATATTAGCAGCATGATTTGATTTAATTACAGAAAACTATAGTTGTCTAACTTTCCCTTTGGCTTGCAGTGATATGGGGCATGTTTTTATTTCTTAATAGGGTATTGAGGGGTCATGGTAGGTAATAGTTACCGATGTAGGTGTGTTAAGGTATACTACCTTCTCTGTTATAATACCTTCTCTGTTGTTCCTTTTAAGAGTTCATATAATTAATTTGCTCTTGACTTAAATAATGACTGTTTCATTAATTATCATCAATTATTGATACATTAAGTCAATAGAAACCCCCCCCCCCCCCCCCCCCCCCCCCCTCTACCACATCCATCCAGCCCACCACCGACCTACATGATAGAACTTCTGACAGTGCAGGTTTTAATTCTTTTTTTTCTATATAAAGTATAAAATAAATATATTTCATTAATATAATTCCCATTTATTTTTATCTTGACTACTATGATTTATAATATTTTCATTTGTTTTAGAATTTTGTCCAACATGTCAGCAATTGTTAAACATTTACTTCATTTTTCTCAACTATGTTTTTCCACTACTTACTTTGCTTTATTGCTACGGTCGCATTTACTTCAAATTTAGGGTGAAGAAGACAGACAATCAAGTAAGTAGATCACTGAACATGTCAATAAATAGATACTGTAGGCTGAAAGAAGAGGTCACAAAACGTGGTTTACCTCAAAGACCCATCCCTGACAGGTGCAATAAACAAATTGTAACTTGTAACAACACGTATTTAGGCATAATCTGGATAATATTGTAAATATACATTACTCAAGCACATCATATAGTAAATATACATTCATTCTTATACAGATATTTTTACATACATTATATTATTATTATATTATCATATTATCATATAATAATATTATATATAATATAATATTATATTATATATATTATTATTATATTATTATTTTATATACATAGATTCTTATTTTTTGTTTACATCATGTGTCAATTTAATAACAATATCAATATTTTGTGTGTTTAAAAATAAAGTTTTCATGAGGGAGAGGGAATAACATATAATTTATCTAGTTTAAGAAATAATGCCGTTATTGTGTAATAGAAGCAGTTAAGTTAGCAGCTGCAGAAACAGTTCCTGTATACCCTCGAAACAGGAAAAGGGCCCCCTGGACTGACAACAAAATTCAAAAGTGCCGAAATGACCTTCATAAGGCGCAGAAAGAGTCCCGACTCAAACAGACTACAGCGGCCAAGAATGCAGTTAAGGCTGCATCTAGGTCCCTGAACAGGCAGTACTCTGTTAATCTACAGGAGCTAATAAACCAACAGGTTGATGCCATCAATGATGCTGACGACAGCAGGCAATCATCCCAGGCATGGAAATCGATCAATCTGCTTACTGGGCGGAAAAGCCAACCAACCACCAAGGTTAAGGCTGAATCACCAGCCGATCGCCTCAATGGTTGGAAAGCCCACTTTGAAAAGCTCCTCAATAATGACAGGGTATTGCCTGATAACTTTATAGAAGTAAAGGTGTCTGAGTCTGTACTCCCAGATATTCCCATTGGCGATATCTCCTTTGCAGAAGTGAAGGCTGCTGCAAAGAGCATTAAGACCAATCGTGCCAGTGGAGTAGATGGTGTTCCCCCTGAGGTCTTTAAAATACCTGAGTGTTTAAAGCTCATCTATCCCATCATAGTAGACATGTACCGTACAACAAGAGTCCCACAAGAAATGAAAACAAATAAGTTGGTGCCAGTTCCCAAGAAGGGCAACCTAACACTCTATGGTTCTTTTCGGGGAATCTCATTGATCTCGATTGCTGCAAAGCTATACAATAGGATTCTATTAAATCGCATCAGGGATCCCATTGAGAGACTGCTCCGTGGAAATCAGAATGGGTTCCGTAAAGGTCGTGGGACCATGGAGCCCATTTTGGCACTTAGAAGGATAATTGAAGAATTATCAAATAAGAAAGACAGGCATCTGGCTGTTATCTTTGTTGACTTCTTCAAGGCCTTTGATTCAGTCTCTCGCTCACGTATGTTCAGCATACTTTCATTATATGGGATTCCTGATGAAATTATTGCAGCAATCAGATCAGTATACGATGGTTCGACAACATTTGTGTCTACTGTTGACGGTGACACAGAACCATTTGAAGTGTTATGGGGCGTCCTCCAAGGAGACACACTTGCACCATTCTTGTTCATTATTGTGGTTGACTATGTTCTACGCATGTCCGTAGATCATCATAATGATGATGGGGTGATGATAACTCCACCTACTGGCTCCAGAAGTCGAGGAAATCCTGCCAAGTACCTAACTGATCTAGACTTTGCTGATGACTTAGGAGTACTCTCAGAATCATTAGAGGGAGCCCAACGGCTCCTCAGCTCATTAGAACATGCTGCTTCTAGTGTTGGTCTTTTTATTAACTCCAGAAAGACCAAAATTCTGACAGTTAACTTTGAAAGTCCTCAGCAAGTCTCTGATCGGATGAGCATAAGCTCAAAGGATGGTATGCTTGAGCATGTGGACGACTTCTGTTACCTGGGATCATGGATCCGGAAGTCAGGTGAGGACCTTCGAATACGTAAGGGAAAGGCATGGGCAGCCTTGAATAGGCTTTCCAGGATTTGGAAGTCACCGAGAATTAATCGGAAACTTAAGGTCCGATTATTTAGAGCAGCAGTAGTTCCAGTACTCCTCTACGGGAGTCCATGCTGGGCTCTAACTGCTGAGGACACCAAATCTCTGGATGGCACATTCACAAGAATGCTACGCCGGGTTCATTGTGTCAAGTACAATGCACACATCTCCAACCAGACACTATATAACATTGGAGGTGTCTCATTGGTTCCCCCAAGCTTGACACTAGAACAAAATCGCCTCCGCTTTGCAGGACATTGCTTTCGCCGTGAGGACCAGCCAGTGCATAATCTTGTACTTTGGCAGCCTCATGGAGTGAATAAGCATGGTGGACAGCCCATGACTTTCTTGAGACGCATCTTAATGGACACTGGCCTTAAAGATGCGGATGATCTAGCAAATGTCATGGGTGATAGGGAGTTGTGGCGGTGCAATTTTGTTGACAAGCCGGCACAGCATTCTTAAAAATGCAGCTGCAATGCAGCATGCCGATCCTAGTAGTAGTAGTAGTAGTGTAATGCAACCTGTGCAACTATGCACCATAAAATACAGTGTTTTGTTCTGTGCAATCACTGCGCTTAACCTTATATTAAAATTTAACCAAAATGGGAGAGATCCATAACTCTTTTGGTATTTGACATTTGACACAGATCACCCCATTTTATTTGGTTCTGGATACAATCTCTGAATTGAAAATTAAAACCATAATGATGACAGAGAGTTTCTTAATGTAGTGCAAATTAAAACCATACTGCAAGTAAGTGGTGATTAACTTCCAGAAATATAAGAGCTTTTATTCTTGATATTGCGTATTTTTTTATTTGTTAATAATATATTAATGTTGTCATTAATTAATTAATAGAAAAAAAACTATAAATAAAATTTGACAGTACATAAAGAAGTATAAATTGTAAATATGCCACAAAAGAATGACTTTCGATTTTAATGCCTTTAATTGGTTAATTTCAGGATGGTTCGGCAGCAAGGCCAGGTACCCAGTTTCAGGAAACAGTCAAACGGAATGTCATCAAAACTGTTGTCTGTGTGGGAACATTCTTCATTATTTGTTGGACGCCAAACCAGGTAAGACTGGGAACAATCTATGTTTTACTTTTTTTGCAAAAGGTAAAAAAAATGGCAGATTTAACAGCACCATTGATGGCAGCAAACTGCTCCGCTCACAGAGTAGCTGACACTGACTGTCGATTCAGCGCCAGTTATGCGGCCTTGACTCCATCTGTAATAGCTCTTGATTTCCTCATTTACAATATACACTTGAAAGTTGCCTGTCTACCATTGCCTTCCTTCGGTTTTGATATGGGTAACTCAGATCCTCAGCCCATAGGATAGTTTTCATCTTCCTTGGATATAAAGGGAGAGACTACTAGGATTAGCATGCTGTATTGCAGCTGCATTATATATATATATATATAATACATATATATTAAGAATGCTGTGCCGGCTTGTCGACAAAATTGCGCCGTCTCAACTCCCTATCACCCATGACATTTTCTAGATCATCCGCATCTTCAATGCCAGTGTCCTTTAAGAATCGTCTCAAGAAAGTCATGGGCCGTCCACCATGATTATTCACTCCATGAGGCTGCCAAATCACAAGATTATGCACTGGCTGGTCCTCACAGCGAAAGCAATGTCCTGCAAAGTGGCAGTGGCTTTGTTCTATTGTCAAGCTTGGGGGAACCATTGAGATTGAGATTGAGTTATATTGTGTCTGGTTGGCCATCCTTTGAGCAATAAAGGGAGAGATGCTTTATTGCAGAGTCGCTCGCAGCATTCACAATCCCCTCACTGTGGTACATTATTTTTCTGGCCAATGTGTCATGTGAACCTAATAATAATTTATCATGTTCTTCATTGTCTACAAGACAATCTGTCATTATCTCCACAGTATCATTAGAATTAACACTTTAGTTCTGCAGACAACAAGAAATGTGAAAGTTTCTTTCATGACTGACATTTTAACCTATTTTAACAATATAAAAAGCAAAAGCAACTGTGTAGAAAAGTTGCACCGTGAGTAGATATGATCATTCTGGTAAATTGCTTATAGGGCCGATATGGTTTCCATATGTTTGTTCCGAAAGTACCAGACGAAAACTGTTCATAAACTTCCAGAATTTTGGTTGATATGATTGCTGTATTTGGATATACTGTACTGCACACCCAAGGGATAACTAACCTTAGATACAATAAATTGGCAATAAATGAGGTTGAATATTAAATAAATACATATTTTTTTCACTTATAGGTAAACAGAACTATTCTGATTGCCCAAGAGAAACTCAATTGGGGCAGTTGGTTAGACGAATTGTTTGTGTTGTGTGTTTTCGTAAACGCAATGGGCAACCCATTTCTGTACATCGCCCAATATAAGATGTTTCAAGACAGTCTTCGTCAAATATTTGGATGTGTTGGTCGTGTTGGGCCAATAGAAAACAATGAGACTCTAACGACTAACGCTGGTCATTAATTTATTTATTATACTGGTGGTGGACAATCTTGTCATGATACCAAGATATCCAAAGTGAAAAGATTACTTTAGTGATTATAAAAACTAAACTGAATTGAAATACTAAAATTGAATTAATAAATATATCAATTGTTATTATAATTTAATGATTAATGTTATTTTTAGTTAATATTATTGATTTATTTATGTTATTTTAAATTAATATAATTTACCCACGCAAATAACATTTACATTTCATCAACATTATATATGTGACATTATCACCAACAATTGACAATTTCATTATTGTTCATAATTATTATTTTATATGTAGCCGTAAACTGTATACCGAAATTCGAAATGAATATTTTGGGTTTATTGTAAGGATAATTATTATTAGTTTTTTCAGTTTAGAACAATCTGTATTCCATATATCTTTTGTATACTTTTGTACATCCCAGCAATAATGTATATATGTTCCTGAGATATATAATATTTTGTATTATTATGTTATAAAATAGAAGTCAATAATTACAAATTTATAGTTCATTTCTTTGTTTCAATTAAATAAAAACAATTCAGGAGGGTGATGTTTGAAGCATAATAATATGATATAAATGGCATTTTGATATCATAAATTCATTTCATTGCCAGATTATAAATAACACTTATTTTTAGATCTAAACAATAATTTTCAACATTTGCGTTATTTTTTTATGCAAAATCGTTCATATATTTGAACTCCTGCATGTTGTCATGTTTTTATGTATTTTTGTATGAATATTCATTTAACTTATATATCATGATTAACTAACTATGTCTATTGAAATTATACTATACGACTATAACTTACTCTAAAAATACAATGTTGGGGGGTGCATGGAAATATATTATAACATGGTCTTAATGAAATGCAATATCTATCAAATTTCGAAAAACATTTCAGAATAGGTTTTCGAATTTAACCCGAGTCAATATATATATATATGTGTTTCCGAAAGGTTAATTATCCGAATGTATTTTCAGGAAATGCACAATTAAAGCCAAATGTGGCTATAGCAGCATCCTTTCAAAATAAGAAATAACCTAAAATGATCCAGTGGCATTACTGGCTTCTGCCACACTGACTTTGATAATCACTTACTGCTAGCTTTAAGCCTCCCTACTACAACTAGTATTATTACTGCTTTATAATATTTAAATTGGTGTGGGGTGGAGTGATAATGATATATTAAATACAATCTACAATATGGAGGTATATGTTTATATATATATAGCTCTGAATAGCACTATCAATCGACCCTGTTGTGACCCAATTACTGTTGATACTGAGATAGCATTATCATAGGCGTACCACTATTGTATTACATCATTATCGCAGTAATGGGATCACTGCTGCCCCCACATTCTCATATCCAGCCATACCCTTATTTTACCTATGCCATATCTGTCTACGATGTTCCCATGTATAGTAAGTAAGTACCCTACAATTATTGCATTCCAGCCTCACCTGCTGCAAAGAGCTCTACAGTATATATAGAAGTAGCACTTATCTTAATCTTGACTGGCTGTGGAGTGTTCCATTTTCCCCAAGTTTTATAAAAGATATTGCTTGCTCCATTCTGCTGATATATTTATAGTCTAGTTTATAAACATTATTCCAAGCAATGGTGATCAGTTTGAGCTCCAACATTGCATAGTGCAACTCTGTATCCATCTTGAGCAAGGTGTCAATTTCCTGCCCAAAGGGAGCAACGATGAATGGTCCAGGTTCATTAGGGCACAGAAACTGACGGATTCTTCTCGAATTTCGCAAACGTCGCGAATTTCGCAAACATCGCAATTTTCGCGAATTTCGCAAAAATCTGAAATTTTTTTTTTTAGGTAAAATTTTGGCTTCGCAAACGCCGCGAATTTCGCAAATGTCGCGAAATTCACAAATTTCGCAAACGTCGCAAAATTTGCGAATTTCGCAAACATTGGGAATTTTTTGTTATGTAAAATAATGGCTTCGCAAACGTCGTCCTATCTTCCCGCTTGACGCCATCCAATACGTCAAGTCGCTGCAGTTGGGCTCCACTAGCTATGCTATTTGCTCAACTGCAGCGGCGTACTTAAAACATTAATTATACTTATGTGCAATTTGTTATGAAGTATCGGAAGAAAGAAATAAATATGTTTTTTTTTTTATTTGTTCTTATGGAAATAGAAATTGCTACCACTAATAACTATTTACACAAAATTGTACGAAAAGTGCCATTTTCATATACATGGATGTACGTAAATTTGTAACTTGTCATTTTCAGCGTTATGAACCCTAAATTTATCAAGATTGTAATGCCTATGGCAATATTGCAGTCCCTGAGCGCGTTAATTAATACAATAGTGTGAACATAGTGTACACCAAATTGTATGTCTCAAATTACCACCCCCACCCCCTCCCCATAATCTTTGATAAATTAAAGGCCCTCCCTCCTTATACAGTAGTTGCAGGTGAACAACGCAACAATTTAGTAATTAGTTATATCGAAAAAAACTATCCATAGAAACAAGTTAAACTTTTATGTATTTATTGTTTATTATTTGCAGAATTTGTGAAGGCAATATACATACAGGGTGTTCCACAAAAGTCGACACGTTTTGTTTTTTAATAACTTTGCGCGATGTCAACCTAATTTCCTCATTTTGGTGGCAATCGGAAACCAAAAGATAAACGATTGGTTTGGGTATGGAATATTTTAGTTGCTATGGAAACATACTAAATTGTTCTGAAAAATAGTATGAAATGTCCTCAGATAATTATTTATTCGGGAGATATTAATTATTAGACAAATTTTAAATATTGATCTAAATTAAGTATTAGTGAAATCATTGAGTGAAGTCAGGTGAAGTGGGGATCTAAAATTACTTATTCTAGACAATCATCTATCTGGTAGCTTATAGTGTGTTTTAATTTGCGCATTTGTTACAAAAATATTGGTTGTCTACTGTTAGTGATGTCTTCATGGTTTGGCTTACAGTCACTACATAATCACAGCATAAACGTGTTTG
Organism: Nemertoderma westbladi; assembly: GCA_032718475.1. Classification (NCBI taxonomy): domain Eukaryota; kingdom Metazoa; phylum Xenacoelomorpha; order Nemertodermatida; family Nemertodermatidae; genus Nemertoderma; species Nemertoderma westbladi. The sequence continues at coordinate 27,838 of JAUCBJ010008420.1, read as the reverse complement.
GTGTACAATTGGATGCCAATTTAATAACTAATTAATATGTTTAGAAAATTTTCATCATAAGTAAGTGTAAATTTGTAAGATTTAATAAGCTGAAATCTGCAAAACTTGTACGGTATCACTATAGAGTATTCCCATAAATATGCTGGTGAAAGGCGACCTATAAGGAAATACATATCTATAATTGTCATTAAATATCGTAACGAAAACGCACTTTAGCGTAAGAAAGGTTCCAGTAGACTGCCCCTTAGCGAAAATGTTGTTAATAATATTGTATAATATTTAACCGCACACCCAGAAACCCCATTACGTAGATCATCATCGTAGAGCACTAAATGTTAGTCTTGGATGATTGCATAGGACTGCAAAGAATCTCCACTTTCCAACTTACAAACTCCAAATCGTTCATGAACTACAATCTTCTGATTGCGCCACACACGAGTTGAAGCCGCTACTAAAATTGTCGAGTTCCTCCATGATAGGACCTAAGTAATGAGTTCTTCAGCGACGAGTCGAGTCTTCAGTCGACAGGTGTAAATTGTAGGATTTGGGGAAAGGAAAATCCTCACAAAATTGTAGAAAATTTTTGGGATACCCCAAAGGTTACAGTGTGGGCTGCAATTTCTGAAACCAAACTAATTGCTTCAAGGAGATGCAGAGAAGACTGGATCACGCCCAGCATATCGGAGGGGGGGGGGGGGTAATACACCTCAATATCGCATATTGAGGTGTATTAGTTTTAAATTATAAAAAATAAATAAATAAAATTAGTATGAAGTAGTGAACTCATTGTAAACTCACCTAATATTAGACTCCCTTTTATGTCCCATTATTTCACTAATATGTGCAGTTTTATACCTTTATATTTATAGTAATATTAAGTGGATAATCAAACTCTTGATTTATAATACCAACATGAAGTTTCCATAGCAACTAAAACATATCATACCCAAACCAAAGTTTAAGTTTATCTTTTGGCTTCTGATTGCCGCCAAAACTAGGAAATTAGGTTGGGATTGCGCAAAGGTAATAAAAAAAACGTGTCAAATTTTGTGGAACACCCTGTATATTACATAAGAAAAAATTCCCGACGTTTGCGAAATTCACGAATTTCGCGATGTTTGTGACGTTTGCAAAGCCAATATTTTACATACAAAACATTCCTGACGTTTGCGAAATTTCCGAATTTCGCGTCGTTTGCGAAGCCAATATTTTACATAACAAAATATTCCTGGCGTTTGCGAAATTTGCGAATTTCGCGACGTTTGCAAAGCCAATATTTTTTTACATAACAAAATATACCCGACGTTTGCAATGTTTGCGAATTTCGCGACGTTTGCGAAGCCAATAACAAAATATTCCCAATGTTTGCAAAATTCGCGAATTTCACAACGTTTGTGAAATTCGCGAAGAATCCATCAGTTTTTGTGCCCCACTCTCCAGGTTCCAGTCCAATGTGTTGTGGGGATGGCGGAGATCGTGCCGGAGATGTCCATTGAGAAAGGGATGAGTTTCTCAACCAAGCTGACAAAGCTCCACAAGTTGATTATGTTGTGTGGTTGAGGGAAACCCACTCCACTATGGCCCAAACATTGGGCAGGTCAGCCTGGGTCCCATCAACCCCTCTAACATAGCCTACAAACTACACTTTGCATAGGAAAAACTGGATCTTGTTGGTGTGCTGACTTCGCAGCAGTAGTGCTGAAGGAACTTCCAGACACTGTTGAGGTGGTCATTGATGTTAGTGCTTTAGAGAAGGATATAATCTTATCAACTTTCATCATGTCTGGGAGGCCATGAGCATTGTGAATATCTGTGGATGCAGTGATGGCTGCCAATAAGGCAATGGGTTGAGGGAGGTCAAGGCGGATGAGTTTCAAGTGAATGTTGCTGAAAGGACAAGATCAATATATTGACTTCTGATGATGAAATTCTGATATTTATAATTTCAATGGAGAGGTGGTAGCGGCACATAGATCCATAGAGGTATACTACATGAGGTCATAGGTTTTGCCTCACATTTGACTGAATCAATGTGTTAGCATTCAGAATGGTGGTGGCTGCTGTGCTGCTGTCAGAAAGGATATTGCTGATTTTCCCGCATATACTGTCATCATTGAGGCTGAACACATCGACCTATATGCGGGGGAGAATTCACATAAAGCTGACTGAGTTTATCATTGTGAGTTAATATAATAATATAATATAAATATATTGCTGAGTTCATTTGTAGATATCAATTAAGCAATCATCTTACGATGGCCGATTGTTTTATTGCATTTGCGGGCCTCGAAAGACTGGCAGATGCAGTCCTTGCGAGATGGTTAGGGAAGACCTTGAGCAAGCATCTCTCAGATGATCAGATGCAAATTAGGATCTGTAAAATATGTTCTTCTGGTTATGGCAGTACCTGCAGAGTTTGGTATCAATGACAAGCTCCTAATGGGCATTCCAGAAAGAATTGAGTGATTCATTCAATCAAGGGAATTGTGGGATAGTACTAGATCATTATGACAACAGATGAAAACAGGTGAAAACAAGCAAAAACACAAGATTGTAGGGAATACAGAAACAAAAAGAAAACAGTGAGATCGTTTAAAAATAACCATCCATGCATCTAGGTAAAAATAAATATTGAAGTTAACTAAGTAATAAATAAATTTATAATTTAGTTGCATTTATTAAGTCATTTAATTAAGATTACATTCTACACATGTACAATATATCATTACCTGTTATAGTTACCATACCTTGGTGTCCTAGTAGGAAAGTATTAAATTTATTAATATTGCAGAGATGCACCATTACCATTATTGATTGTTATACAGTAGTAGTAGCTAGTAGGCCTAGGTCTGAATTCTATGTCTGTAATACCAATACCAATACCCAATACCAATACCAATACTACAATACAAGAAATATTTACAAAATTTTAACACAGAAATGAAAAAATTACGAGCAGTGGATTCCTTATTCATTAAAACTTATGGTGAAGGAACTTTAAGAATAACAATTCCTGAATTATCTGCCAAAGAATTTAGTTGGACATTTATAGAAGCTGATGATTGCCAACCTTTAATAGGATTGTATTTAGATAATATTCCAAGGTCTGTAGGTATAACAACAATACCAGGTACGTTAGGCTACCAGGTAGGCAGGCTCCCACAGATATCTCAGATTTGGAGGGCAGCTATCCTGCCTCGAGTTATATGGTCACAATACTGTCAATAGATATTCAATTCCTCCATAAGTGGAATTTGCGATGCCACAACTCACCTGTAGCAAGCAACACTCATAGTTATTTTGTCGTATTCGAAGATGGCTGCCCAAAAACTGCTTCAATAATGCACTCTGAACAGAATAAACTTTACTACAGTGTTTCGATTGGAAATAAATGGAGTGTATGTTCAATAATCAAAAAGACCTCAAGATTGGCGAGATTATTATCGACATTACTCGCTCCGTCTTTACACATTACTTGAATGCATCTCATCATCTCAATCATCATCAGGTAATCCCCAGCAACCCGATGGTATCAATAAAACACACTACCATAATACCTTTCGCTTTGCCTGGAATAAGTGCAAGCCTAGTGACTTAGATAAATACAGGACCCAGGTGACCATGGAACTAGAAAAGCGAATGGACTGCATCAAGGATATAAATATATGGACTAAAAACAAGCTTGACAGTTATAGCAAGTCTTTATGTAAAATTTGTTTGGATGCTACCAACGAGTTTATACCTAAATCTAGGCTGATGAAGAAGAACACAAACTATAGAATTAGAAGCAACGCCCTCATAGAGACATCCAAGGCCACCAAAATAGCCCTGTATAAGATATGGTGCGACCAGGGAAAACTACCTAGGGGCCGTCCAAGTATGACGTCTGCACTTTTCCCCAAAATGTTGACCCCCTCCCTCCCCTAAATCAGATGTCATCAGATAGGCGTTGACCCCCCCCCCCCCCCCCCTAAATCAGATTAAAAAAAAATTTGTAATAAACTTAATAGTTTATTACAAAAATTTTATTATTTTTTATTTTTATTTATGAAGATGTTTCATTTTCAGGCGAACCCCAGTACCGCAGTACCCCAGTAGCACGCGTCCTAATCACTGAAACATGGTGACTGGTAACTGAAACAGAAGGTTGTGCTAGGGGCCTTCGGGGGCTTCGAACAATTAAAATAGGCAAGCTATTTACTCTTCTGCTATATCTCTTCTAGCACCTATAAATGAACATGCTGACGTCAGATTTTGGCTGACCCCCTCCCCTCCCCTCATCAGCACGTCATCAGATTTTCCCAACCCCCCTCCCCCCCCTAAAGTGCTGACGTCATACTTGGACGGCCCCCTACGGACAAAACCTACCAAGGAAAACTACCTAAATTCAAGGATTCGAAGCATGCTGTACACCATCTTCATAACTGGCTCGTCAAATCTCAGCTGTCCAACCGCCTAGAACACGTAGCTAATAGCAAAAGTTAATAATTTTAAGACGAACAATGATAATATATCGGTTGCAGTTCCCGACTCTATGAGATACCCCCTTACTGATCACGTCAAGAATAGATTTCAGAGGGACAGATATAAAACTGAGGAATTAGACTCCCTTTCTGAGGATCTCGACTTGAAGTGCGATGAAACAGAGAGACCCATTATTTCTGAGAACGCAATTGAATGCGCCATATTACATCTCAGTTGTAACAAAACTCATCACAATAGGATGATGACAGCTGAGCACCTCATCTACTCGGATAAGGACTACATTTGTTCACACATCGCTCTTCTTGTCAACATATCTATTAGTATTGGTGCAGTTCCATCCCTTTTTGGAGAAACCATTCCAACGTGTCTTTACAAAGGCAGGGGCAAGGACAGCCTGCAGACCACATCATACTGCCCCATATCTTCAATGAGTATTTTCTCCAAAACAATGGAAGCAGTAATACTGATGGAATACCTACATAATATTACGCAGGATGATGAATCAATTTGCCTACAAGAGGCATAACAGGTCAGATATTATAATAAGCGCTGTTCTGAAATGCATTGAACTGTATCACGGAAGAGGGTCGGGTGTATACGCCTGTCAAATGGACGTGGCTGCTGCATTTGACAGTGTTAATTACCTAGATCTGTTCTCAAAACTGGCCGACAATATTGATCCCATCATATGTCGAGTACTCCTCAGTTACTACCATCAGAGTACAATGTTTGTAAAAATTAATGGTCTTATAGATAGATACTCAGGGCTTCTTGATGTTCAATGGTATCAAACAGGGCTGAGTACTGTCTGCAGCCCTTTTCAACTGGTTCAGGATGCCAACTTTTCAGTCAGTTGTTTAATAACATATCGTAAGCGGACGACATCCTCCTCCTGGGGACCTCCAAGAAGGATATAGAGTGCATGGCTTCCCGTATAAACTCAGATTTATCAAAGTTGAACGGTACTATAGGAGTCAACTGCGAAGGATCCTGCATGTAGGAAGATATATGTCCAATGATATCCTCTATAAACTCTTCGCAACCCACCCGCTAGTTTCTGAAGCCTACAAAGCTTGTTTAGGAACTGTGCTGAGATCCCTTAGGTGTCCCAACACGGCCTTACATCATACCATACTTGTCACTACCCAACTCAATAAAGGATCATACCATGGGCTTGGTGCTGTTTACAACAAGGCCGCATCTAACTGTTGTCGGCCAGCTATCTCATCTATTTGAAACTACAAATATAATTATATGGATATTTTTAATAGAATCACACTATGCTGATTCTAACGTGTGAACAAGCTTCTGACATAACATTCATTAGATACTGTCTCACACCAAATGGAGTCCCTTCTGATGCACGACACCAGACACCGACATTTAGTTACACTTCCCTTCCGGTAATACTATGTCCATTGTCCAGCATGCCCATGTCCACCTCAAACTTCAGCTCTATTCCCTATTCTTTACCTCAAATTTAATTATATCTCTGCTTCCCGTAAATAAAAGTTAACAATACATACAATGTGCCCTCCTACAGCTATTTTAATAATTTTTCATGTATAATATGGAATAATTTATGACCCTTATAATGGCACGCTGAAAGCACATAGCAAACAGGGTGACATGGTCGCTCTGGCAATGGAATATAACATTGACATCATCTGCATCCAGGAACATCGGATTTGTCATGAAGACACTGCCATGAAGTACAATGACATTGGAAATGGATGGACGTGAGTAAGAAGCTCAGCAGTAAGAAACTCGGCCAATGCATCAATTGGTGGAATAGGAATTCTGCTAAGCCCATTTGCACTTAAGACCCTAAACAACATCGAATCTATCCCAGAAGACATCAAGGGTTACACCTATAACACCAGTTCTAACAGAAATGGGTACTTACTTTTGACCTAATGGAAGAATGTGAATTGATACCAACAAACAACACATTCGAAAGGAGTAAGGGGAAGCTATAGACCTTTCAATACCCTAATGGAACCAAAGCACAACTGGATTACATCCTTATAAACAAAAAGTGGAGAAACAGCATGATCAACTGTGAGGCATACAGCTCGTTCAACCTAATTGATTCGGACCACAGAATTGTGACTGCAGAGATCAGACTCAGTTTGAGAGCCAGCAAACCCAGGACAAGCAAGCAAATCAACTATGACTGGGAGAAACTCCGAACTGACAATGCAGTAAATGATGCTTACACAGTAGAAGTTCAAAACTGCTTAGAAGCACTTCAGTCAATGGATGAAGACCAGTCCACTGATTCAATATACCAGAATATAATAACAGCCCACAAGGAATCAGCTAAGAGGCATATCCCCCAGAAACCCAAACGAAAACAGTATGTGCCATGGCAAAACCCTTGAGGTTACTTGTAAGAGAGAAGATCTTAAGATAGCCTACAAAGCCGAACTCCAATTTTGTAACTTTTCCTAAAAATCTATTGTCTTCCTAATAGTGAAAACGGTTTTCAAAAATATTGGGAAGTTTTCGAGTTATAGCCAAGGCGTACTATATACAAGGCCATGCCATCGAGTTAACTGGGGTTGGTGACTGGGGGCAAGATTTTTTTAACTACAATTTGATATTTTGATATGGGGAGAGTTCTATAAATTTTCATTTGCTGCAATTTGGTCATTGGACGTAATTTAAGCATCCTCATTAAATAAGATAAAAATTATTATGGTAGCTAGTGTTTTAGATAGGTTTAGCTAGTAATTTTGACACTGGTTCCGACATCCTACTTCCCTCTATAAATATTTTGTAGTAGCTAGTTCTTGTTACTATTTGTATAGAAATTGTTCCAGATGTTAGCTATTCATTTTAAAAAAAAAATATTCATTTTAAAAAAAAAATATGTTCAAGAACAAATATTTTTTGTTCTAGTACATTTTTTAGAAAAAAATCTGGATTATATTTAAAACGCATGGAATCGTTCTAAAGCGTGTTTAAAATCAATAAAAAAAATTTCATTTATTTATTATTTTTTTTTTCACAATATTTTTTTCACAATTTTTTTTATTGATTTTAAACACGTTTTAGAACGATTCCATGAGTTTTAAATAGAATCCAGATTTTTTTCTAAATATTGTTCTAGAACAAAAGGTATTTGTTCTAGAACATAATTTTTTTTTTAAATGATAGCTAACATCTTCTGGAACATTTTCTATACAAATAGTAACAAGAACTAGCTACTACAAAATATTTATAGAGGGAAGTAGGATGTCGGAACCAGTGTCGAAATTACTAGCTAAACTTATCTAAAACACTAGCTACCATAAAAATTGTTATCTTACTTAACGAGGATGCTTCAATTACGTCCATTGACCAAATTGCAGCAAATGAAAATTTATAGAAGTCTCTCCATATCAAAATATTAAATTGTAGAAAAAAAATCTTGCCCCCAGTCACCACCCCCAGTTAACTCGATGGCATGGCCTCGTATATAGTACGCCTTGGATATAACTCGAAAACTTCCCAATATTTTTGAAAACCGTTTTCACTATTAGGAAGACAATAGATTTTTAGGAAAAGTCACTAAATTTCAGATCCCCCACTGCGTTTGTTTCAGAGTTATAACAAAAAAACGGGATGGGTCATATTGACACCACTCCCCCCCCCCCCCCCCCCCGGGTTTAAGGCACTAGTGTGTTATAGGTACACCCCCCCCCCCCCCTCTCAAATTTTTTTACTAGCTAGTTTTTGCTATTTCTTTTTATGAACATGTTCTAGAACATGTTAGCTATTAAAAAATATATATATATGTTCTAGAGAAAATATTTTTTGTTCTAGAACAATTTAAAAAAAAATTAAAAAAATTAATGTACTATTTTTATTTTTTAATAATGTTCTAGAACATGTTAGCTATTCAGAACTAGAAAAAAAAGTTCTAGAACAAATAGTTTTTGTTCTAGAACAGTTCAAAAAATATAAAATTTTTTTTTTCATTTTATTTAGAATTTGTTTCATATAATTTTTAATCGTTGCTGGCAAGATGGGTTTGTGGGGGGGGGGGGGGGGTAGCTAGTATTTTTTTAATAGCTAATTAAAATTAACAAAATTCACTGTATTGAGGTCATTATATTCAGAAATTAATGATATGCTTAGAATACGTATACTGTATAATATTTATTATTTAGCAGACAGCGGGTAATATTTTCTGATCAAATCCAACAGAGCAGAAAATGGGTTTTCTTTGTGTAGAAGCTTCCAACGAAACTCAGCTAGTTGTTGGGCGAAAGTCAAATCTTAGCTATAGAAATTCGATTATTCTACAAAATTCACTTTCCTTGACATCAAATAAAACATAACTAACAAAAAATAAAATTTGTAAGCTTTTTTAAAATTTGTTCTAGAACAAAAAATATTTGTTCTAGAACATTTTATTATTTTTTTTCAAATGTATCTCATGTTCTAGAACATTTCATAAAAATAAATTTACAAAAACTAGCTAGTAAAAAAAATTTGAGGGGGGGTGTACCTATAACACACTATTACCGGGTTTAATAGGGTTAAATTAAGAATATAAGCCTAATTTACTATGGGTTTTTGATGGTAGCTAGTGATTTTACTTTACTTTACTATGGATATAAGAAATGTTTAAAACAAAACATAAGTGTTCTAGAACATCAATGATGTTGGTATGGTAGGTGATATAGTTAAGTTTGACGAGAGACAACAACAAAGGAGATGCCTTGCCTACACCGAAATACATAACAAAAGTTACTTTATAAATGAAGTAACGAATATTTTGCCTTTATATTATCTCCATTATGTTTCTCAGCTCCTCAAACTTCAACACTGGGCTGTGGGGTGGCTCTGCGGTTTGATTACCTGTACTGTACACTCTCTATTTGTGCCATATAATTATTTATTCATGAGCTCTTCTGATGAGTTACACTTTTGAATCAACTTAGGATTGAAGTTTACATCCATGTAATTATATCATGGATGCTATTTTAATTTGACAGATAAAGCTGACTGAACACAATACAAATCAATATAAAATGCTAAAATTATGAATATATCATCTACCTCACATTCTCTTCACCAACATAGGGAGCTGATACAATATCTCATTGTTTCTGCTCAAGAATATCACAACATTTAGAATGACCTGATTCATGTTAAGGGCTAATATTTTGGTCTGTTACTTGCTGACACCCTAATCATTATAGGTAACCCTGATTCGAATATGTAACAAACAGTAACAGAGTATAAGCAATAAATATTGAAGTCTGGGATTTTGTAAGTGGATCGATAGCGACAAATCCAATAACAATATAATCAATAAGCACCAACCAGCTACCCGGAACTACACAGTTTCTTCCACCTAATCTGTTTCTGTGCATTGTTGGGCCGTATACATTGTCATCTCATGTCCTCTAATTACTCTTTCTCGTTGATCATTGTCCTCATTGTTCCCATGTACTGTTATTGTCTCTTTATCTGGTTATGACGTAGATGATAATATTGATAACATATTATATTTGCTTATAATTTTTTTCACTTTGCAGTTTACTATTTTATTATTACCATATGTTAAATATAACATATCACTCACTACAAGGCTAAATTTGTTACACCAACCAAATAAAATGCATTTAAAATAAGTATAACATAAGGCACATATAAATAAATTCAAATAGATTCAAAACTAAAAGTATCCATATACATAATTGATAATTCCTTTGGTGCTCTTTGTGATACTTTGGCAATTCATATAAATTTTCTACACAAATAATATCAAGAAACTAGCTAGACCAAAAATACTACTGGTATCTACCATAAAGTTGGAGCGCATAGCGGACTGAATCCGCTAACATCCCTTGCTGATGTCCCAAGCATCTATGCGAGGTGGAGGATCAGAATATCAGCCTCCTTGCGCCACACACCATCGGTGGTTCCAAAGAGGGTGGTGAAGGAAATCCTCCGATACACCACGGTGGAATGGGCCTTCTTCACCCGAACTTGCTGCTCGAGGATGAAATCCAAGTTCATTACTACTCATACTAAGTAATGTGTCATACTAGGGGGTATCCGATGCACCGGATGCACCAACACATACAACAATGCGACCTGGACAGTGGACAATGCGATGAATGATTTTAGAAAAATTTGTTGGGTCGCAACATGACCTACTATAACAGTAGCAACTGTTATAGTAGGTCATGGTCGCAATTATCCTACCTCGGGTCCTGTGGTGTTGGGCCGTGTAGTAGTGTTTCGCTTGGCTGCATGTCGCATGGTGGCAGGGTCACCCTTAGTGTAGCCCTCCGCACTCCACAGTGGTTTATTAGTACCATGGAGATAGAGGGCATCATGGCCATTATAGGTGTTATACAGATACCTAGAGCACCTGTGTGCCAGTGAACTCGGTGCATTCCACAAGGCTGCTCGACGACTCAGCGTGCACTCAATGGTGTCATGCTCCACTTCACTCCTTGAATTAAATCGTATTATTTTCTCAAAATAAGATTTTGTTATTGGCTGACAGTTTAGTTTATTTTTCACACCCTAATTATTCCAGGAACATAGTTTAACTTTTGAACACTTTTCTAATACTGTATGGAAAGTTCACTGATCCGGAAAGTTCAAAATCGTGTTTAAATTACATATAAATTCCAGTTTCATCATATTTCACATTTGTTGATTATAAAAGGAAAATTCTTTGAATTATAGCGATTCTTAGCTAACGCTGCCATACAATAATACCACACTAACACAAACAATTAACATGACAAATCTCTAAGAAAAATTGATTCAATGATTAGTCAAGGTCGCTGAGGTAGAAATCAATTCATCATGTCAGCAGTTCATACAGAGTGCGCACGAATGGTGCCCGTTTTCTGCTATATAACACAATTACAACGGAACCAATTTTACTAATTTGACTTGGGAAGGCTCAGATTGAGCACCATAATAATGATAGAAACCTAATTTCATGTCATTTGATTCCACAGAAACGCGGCTGGTATATACACATATTCACATCGGTATATACTCTGCTTGTATACATATTAAAATAAGTATTATTATATGCCATTGCACTTATAACTCTTTTCGCTTTGTGACTCTGAGGAAATTAAATACCCAATTAGTATAAGTGATTGTGGATATTTATAATCCTTCCAAACAGTGTCACGCACTCGATTTTCCATAATATATAAAGTCTATGTGATTATCGGTGTAAATCTCTACATGAAGGATCAACGACATTTGTCTCCACTCACTAATCATTGTAGTGTGTGTGGAATGCATCTGTGGAGGTACCCAGGAAGGAGATCTACTGGTCAAAATTAGATCTCAGAAAAAAAATTTCAATATACAATGAGATACTTGGCAGTATAACAATCGCTGATAAGTTGACACAGAGCAATTAAAAAAAATTCGTTGACAAAAAAACATTATATATATCGACCGTTATGTATACCTTTGAATTTTGACAATTTATATGACAATTCTTGGTGAAATTGAAAACATCTACCAGTCAGTCGGCCTCTCAAAATGTAAAATTATTTAATGTTTTATGTAATAATTAGTTTACAGTTGCGAAAAAATACAATTAAATTTAATGAATATTATGAATTTTCCAAGAAACACAATTATATATTATACGGCTCTTATCCATTTTCAGAAATGTTTTACGCACTAAAGCGACCCCACCCCCCCCCCCCCCCCATATCGCCGCCTCTCCCTCCCAAAAGATTACCCAGATCTATAGGGGAGCCCCCCCCCCCCCTAAATCGCCGCCACTCCCTTCCAAAAGACTACCCAGATCTCTAGAGACCCCCCCCCCCCCTACATCGCCGCCTCTCTCTTCCAGAAGATTACCCAGATCTCTAGGGGAGCCCCCCCCCCCCCCCTACATCGCCGCCTATCCCTTCCAAAAGATTACCCAGATCTCTAGGGGAGCCCCCCCCCCCCCCCCCCCCTACATCGCCGCCTCTCCCTTCCAAAAGACTACCCAGATCTCTAGAGACCCCCCCCCCCCCCCCCTACATCGCCGCCTCTCTCTTCCAGAAGATTACCCAGATCTCTAGGGGAGCCCCCCCCCCCCCCCCCCCCCCTACATCGCCGCCTATCCCTTCCAAAAGATTACCCAGATCTCTAGGGCCCCCCACCCTTCCAAAAGATTACCCAGATCTCTAGGGGAGGCACCCACCAAAAGGTCATACTCATAAATCACAAATGACTTTTTAATTCCTGCAGATTAGTTGGCGCCAACACGATCTGTGATTTTGGTAGGCGACGTCGAATTTCCGTATTCCCACTGGGTGAGTCTTAATCCATCGCTATAATGTAATTAGATGAGACGCAGTTTCCTGCAAAATGACGTACATCCAGGGGGTAAGAAAGGCACGGCACCTGTCAGGACTAAATATATCTAATACGAGGGATTCATCGACCTAAAACCTGGGCTGGAACCTATAAAGGGAATTATCGATCCACAGCTTACAACACAGGGATTTTAAACGACCTAAAATTGATTACAATATTTTTCGGAGAGCCAAATAAACAAATTGAATTAAGATGATTATGTTTGCGTTTATATACATTTCTTAATGTTATCACGAAATCAATAATATAATTTGAAAGAAGGTTTTCCTTTAATTGTTCAAATAAATAACTTATGGGACAGAGCTTGATACGCCGACGACCTATTCAACGTGCTATCAGAGATCATATTTTATCGTACAATGGTGATAGTGAACTGAAATAGCAGAAACCTTGTGGCGGTTGCCAGGACAATCAAGTTCCAAATTCAGTTTTATTTTGAAGAACTCATCTGGGCTGTAAATTGAAGTTTGGCGCTTTATTTTTTAGCGCGAATTTTATATATTAGCGCGAATTATCTGCTACATAACAAATCTCAGCTAATACTAAACGTCATTAAACATTATTGTCATTATTGTGAACATTTCGGAATAAATATTTTGAAAAACCGATATAGTGAAATAAAAGGTCTCATTAACTAATCCAACTTTTAAATAATTTTATTTTTCTTTAACTTTTCATGGCCCCGGCCGAATAGTATCCTTGTTTAAGAAATTCATAAATCTAGTCAAAGAGCATTCCAATGTTAATGGATGCAGTTTCCGGTACCTGTTAAATGTGCTCGATGCTAGGGTAGTTGGGATAAAATATGAATAGGATGTGTTTGAGGGGTTGCAATGGAAAGCCAGACAACAAAGGACATCAACCTAACACAAAGAAACTGTGATATCTGTAAATTCAGCCTAGCATAAACTTTGTCTTTATATGTGCAGTTACCAGAGTATCTCTGTTAACACGGAGAAATACATTTAATTCACATTTAATAACATTAATTACACCGAGGTCCCTATGATTGCTAACGTTATCCACCAGTTTACTAATAATCATATCATATCATATTAACATATCATATTGGCACTGTCTTTTGGACAGAGCTGGCATCGAAGTTGGTGGCGTCCCGGTCGACTTGGTAGCACGCGGGATTTGCACATCTCAACGGGTGGCGTCGTTCGACGTCGCAGTTATAAATGCTGACGCCACCTCATACGCCCAAGCCAACTGATCCACCGAGTCGTTGCTTGAAGAGCGCTGCCCCTACACTACTACTACGATCGGCATGCTGAATTGCAGCTACATTATATATATTACATATATATTAAGAATGCTGTGCCGGATTGTCAGAACATTGCGCCGCCACAACTCCCTATCACCCATGCCATTTGCTAATTCATCCGCATCTTCAAGGCCAGTGCCTTTTAAGATGCATCTCAAGAAAGTCATGGGCTGTCCACCATACCATGCTTATTCGCTCCAAGAGGCCGCCAAAGCACAAGATTATGCACTGGCTGGTCCTTACGGTGAAAGCAATGTCCTGCAAAGCAGAGGCTGGTCTGATTGGAGATGTGCTCATTGTACTTGACACAATAAACCCAATTATTATTATAATTGTATAATTATATATAATTATTAGTATTCTTGTGAATGTGCCATCCAGAGATTTGGTATCCTCTACAGTTAGAGCCCAGCATAGACTTGCATATAAGAGTACTGGTACTACTACTGCCATAAATAATCGAACCCCCGTTTCATTCTATGGGAATTCCAAATCCTGCACAGACTATTTAACGCTGCCCATGCCTTCCTCTTACGTATCCGAAGGTCTTCACCTGACTTTCGACTTGGTGCCACGAGGCTCAGATCCTCATCAAGCACATCGCAGAGGCCCTTGTTGCAAAGCACCAAGGGATGCGAGAGAGAGGCCCCACATGTGTGCTAGGTGGAGCGACGAGACGTCTACAATTCCCGCTCCTCCGGGGGAGTTCCCTCTGTCTCCTTTGTGTCAGGCGTTTGTGGCGCTCAGGTCTTGGAGACAGAGCAGGGCTTACGTGGCTGGGACCTGACAGCGCACTACTTTATTTGTCAGTAGCTTCCAGAGTTCGCAAACTTATATTTGTCATTTATCAAAATTATAATGAATACTGTAATATAATTGTTTACTAATAATTGCATATTCAGAGTCAAGATAGTCAGTCACTATATAACACAGTAATTGTTAAATGTAGGAATCAAAATAATTATATTTATGTTTCGTAGAAATATCTAGTAGACTTAACAGTAAAACTACTTTGATTATGTACCATCAATCAGGCAACTGAATTCCGATCAAGCGTTCAACCAAGCCGCTTAAAAACCTAAAAAACCAACACAATCCTGGTTCATTCTAAACTTTAGGTGTGAGATGGATGTCCAACAATTAACTCAACCTTAACTGCCCTCCCCACCGCACCCCTCACTCCCTGTCACTTAAGTCCCATCACATTGAATTACTGGCGCATCAAAGAAATTATTTTGTCCCACAGGGAAACCACTATAATTCAATAAGGTTTTAAACTTCTGCTAAATACGTCATTAGATTTGATGACGAAGTGACCTTCACACTTCTCTCCCTAATCGGTGGTTATCTGGATATCCCACGTTCACATTGCAGCAGTATACTAGGACACCACCGAATTGCTACACAAAAAATACCCAGTACTGTATGTAGTAGGCCTACACCTTCAACAAGGCCCGGGGTTAAAACGCCTTGATGTACACCGTAGTGTAGTAGTACCAACGTGCATTATTGGGATGGTAAAATTCTACACTGTGTAATAAAAAGGTAATATTGATGGTTCTAGAACTCTTCTAATAGGAATAGCCACGATTATTATAAATTGTGCAATATCAACGAAAATAAATTATATGATATCTTACTAATACCCAAAAAATTCAACAAATAATCATTTATTCATAAATTGTTACTTTCACGCTCGAATATACCCCAAAATATGTGTAAGGCAGTATCAGGCGTTGAAGAGTATAATGATTGTAATCGCATTAACTATGGAAGCAATATAGTAACATATTACAGTTAAATTTATTTATTTTTTTATTAAAAAATTTTTTTTTTATATAATAAACATATTCATTCACCATAGTATGTGCATTCACCATAATATGTGCACTAGGCCATTCAAAACTCTAAAAAAAATTTGTTTGTAAATTAAACAAATTTATTTATTTATTATTTTTTTAAGGGGGGGGTGGGGGGGAGGTGATTTTAGATCCATTCAAAAACACAATTAATCAATCATTTCCCACGTGGCTTATATCAATTGAAAACGGAGAGTCTTGTGCGTCTTTTAAGGGGAACGGGGGTACACCATTTTGGTCCAAAATAAGTCGAATTTTTTTTTATGGTCTATTATAATGCACCATTGAAGGGTGTTTCCAAATCTGAAAACCGCTATTTAATAGCTCTTTTAGTTTTCAAGTTATAACAATTTCCATTTAGGGAATCCTATTGAAATTACTATTACTATGTATAATGAAAGGTCGATTATCTCCAAATATTTTTTTTATGAAATTGTCAACTTCTAAACGCTACTACTTCTACAATTCTTGAGCAATTAGTCTGAAACTTTCTGTGGGTGTCTAGATAGCCACCCTGCATAAAAGAATCAGACAACTTTTCGATATTTTTTGTTAATAAAATTTAATACTATTTATAACAAACCTAAAAATTTAGCATAAATTTACAGCACCACCTAGCGGTGCAGAATTATTTTCACCAAATTTCACCTGATAGTTATGTATCACGAAACCGTATTAAGAAACACGGTACCGATAAGTATTTGTGCAAACTTTGGAGAAACATGTTAGTGGCTAAATCCGTTAATTCCGAAAATATCGGATCTCCACCTCTTGAACCAATAAATCTGAGATGTTGTAGAGTTCAGGAATCGTTTGTATTGGGCTTGATCCTCGGGCAGGCCAATACCGCGTACATGAGGCATCTCTACGGCGACCTAGAGTCAAACCTCTGCATATGCGGAGCAATAGAAACTGGCCATCACTTCCTATTCGATTGTCCGGAACGAAGCTCCACAAAGCTAATTGAGGTTTTTGATCGATGCGACCTAAACTCTTTGCTACGTACGGAACCGGGAGTTGGGCGTGCTCGCTAAGGTCTAAATTTGTTAGACACTTTTTAAATTTTATATATAACTTTATTTATTTTTAAGTTGATCCCGAACTGAACAGTCATAAATAAGTCAATTTTACTGTTATGCTAATAATTATGAATGCTATTTGATTTTAACTTTGTGCCTCCATTTGCCCGCATCTTATGGGTTTGTAATTTAATACAAGACATTTAATATATATGTTTTACACCCGGGTAAAAATTGTTTTTCACACTGGTAATACATGTTTTTCACCCGGGTGATAAATATTTTTCACCCGCGTATTAAATGTTTTTCAACGGGTAATAAATGTTTTTCATCCCGCTGATAAATAATTCTCACTGGGTGATAAATGTATTTCACCCCGCTGATAAATATTTTTCACCCCGGTGATAAATGTTTTTCACTCGGGTATTTAACAGGTATTCACTTTTTTTTATTACCAGCTATTTACTTTGAACAGGCTATCGAACAGTTGTCCAATTTTTGAACAGGCTGGGTGGGTAACCAACAGTTATCCAATGTTTAACAGGCTTTAACCTTATTAAACCCGGTGGGGGGTCAATATGACCCCCTCCCGTGGTTTTTTTATTATAATTCTGAAACAAATGGAAAATTCGAAATTTTTTTTTTTCGGTCGGATCCAGACAAGTGATACCTACGTACAAACAAAAAATCAGACGTTTTCGTAAATATTTGTAGATTTTAGAGGGGGGGTGGGAGGGTGTCAATATGACCCCCACCCGGTATTTGTACAACATGTTATAGCCCGGTACTAATAGGGTTAAGGGGGGGGTAGTCGAATTTGGTGAAAAAAAATCATTTTTTTTTTTATTATTTCATTAAGACCGAAATTGTATGTAGATTTCAAATCTTGACGCGGTTTCGCAATATCACTTTTCGTTTTCGAGATATTTGGCTTTTTTCACTACTTGCACTTTTCGTACCATAAAAAATGTCAAAATCACACAGATTTGTCTTATTACACCAATTATAATTCTTGTGGGGTTTTTTAGGTCGCTGAATCCGATGGTGGCACTTATTAAAATATCTGACCAAGTCTTGGCTGTTTTTTTTTTCACTACTTGCACTTTTCGGACCATAGAAAATTTCAAAATCTCGGAGTTTTGTCTTATAACGCCACTTATAATTCTTGTGGGGTTTTTCAGGTCGCTGAATCCGATGGTGGCACTTATTAAAAAATCTGACCAAGTCTTGGCTGTTTTTTTTACACTAATTGCACTTTTCGTTCTATATGACATATTTGATTTAGCTGATTCCATCAAATGATATTTCCTGCAGCCTTAGTTCAACTGAAGTATCCAAATTCAGTTTTAAGCTCTGCCACGACGTCAACGTGTTGCAGGAAGGGCAGGGGGATTGGCTTTTTTGATGTTTACTGGAAGCCATACAAACCAGGTTACATAATTTTGGCTTTTTCATGTTTGCTGGAAGCCATATAAACCAGGTTACATGCATTTTGGCTTTTTCATGTTTGCTGGAAGCCATATAAACCAGTTTTGACGGACAGACCAGCGGACAGACAACTAGCAGACAGACCGACAGACAGACAGCCTAGACTCTATCAAACATAAAAATTGATATTGGAAATGAAATGCCCGACCCCGAAAACCCCCACAATGGAAATTTTAGCTAGCTGGTGTGATTTATTAAAATTAGACGGACAACTGATGGACAAACAGACAGACATACAGACCGACAGACAGACAGTCTAGATTCTGCCAAACATAAAAATTAACATCAGAAATGAAATCTCCGACCCCGAAACCCTATATCGAAATTTCTTGTTAGTTTATCATTCTAACTGACGGACATTATTAAACTGACATTCTTTGATATTCACAGACAGTTTTCGCGGTAAGGTTCAAAAAAGGACATTTTGTTTTTGTCATTTACTCCTATTTCATTTTTTGGACACTTTTAGTCACTAAAAATGTATCTCCTCCTTCAATCTTTATCCAATTTGGCTAATTTTTTTTTGTTTGAAAGCCCTGTCTCTCCTGAACAGAACCCTTAGATGGATTTTTGAATTTCGCTCTAGTTTTCGAGAAAAGTTCGATTAAAGCTTATGTAGTCTATAAAAATGAAAATTTGATGACTTCGTGTCACAAAAAGTGCAATAAAATGATTTTGAAAACGAAATTCAAAAATTCCTCTAAGGATTCTGTAAAGGGATAGTCAGTGCACGTACTCACCAATTTTCAGACCAAAATACTCAAAATTGTTGGAGGAGATACATTTTAAGAACGGACCAATCAAAATTTCGTTTAATTGGCTATTAGCCAATCAGAAGCGAGTATTTTAGATGTGTGACCACAGAAATGGAAAGCCCGTCCAATTACCTTTCAGAATATATATATATGTCCTAGTATCCAATGATATACTATGGTATATTTTACCTTACCAAAAGGTTGCCAAATCCGACTACCCCCCCCCCCCCCCCCTTAATGTTAATGTTTGGTTAACGTTAACCTAATAGTACCGGGCTAAATGTTGTACAAATACCGGGGGGTCATATTGACCCGTTCGTTTGAGATATCCAGTGCTGTTTTTATTGATTCTATCGGTTTCAGGACCCTCATAAACCCGTATAAGGCAAGAATCTGCTTATTTTAAAAAAATTGGTGATGGCACAAAACTTTTCACCCATCGCCGAAAAATACAAGTTTGAGAACTCTTACTTCGATGGCACCATGACGAACAGTCGCATTGGCAACTTTTGCGATTTTGACTTTATTGGGTATTTGAGTTCATAAAAGGTGGAACTATGTTTTGACAAAAGGTCGTATTCATATCTTCAGTATTAAACACTATACAGTAAAAAGCAAACGGCCTTATATGGTATTTCTAAATAATTTTAATTTGACGAAAGGTCGTATAAGAAAAATTTTCCAAAACGTCTGTTCGTCAAAAAGTTAGTCAATGATTATCTTGTAATACGACCTATTAATGTTTATAAAAATATGAACTAAAATGTAAGAAACCTTACTAATATTGTTATATTGATGTTTTATTTATATTTCAATATGCAATATTAACTAATTTGCCCAAAACAATGAGAGTAGAGTTGAACTTGACAGAAAATTTATGATACATTTATTTTTATGCAAGTGGGTGGGTACAACACTGTGCTCATATTGTAAAGTATTAAAGTTATTGTTGGACGTGAAACACAAAACACTAAAGGCAATCCAAAGGCTCCACTCTCGCTCTCTTTGCTGTTAATATAAGGCAGAGATGATGCCACACTTACTTCCAATGTTAAATACTCTCATCATACAACACTGTCACTCCCCTACCATCTTGGAAATGAAGCCACTTATTAAGAAATGATGAGATTTCATTCGATCCCCGCTGAGCGACTGCTTCATGCCACAAATAGCAATGTACGTCTTTTGAAGCCAGATTATAAATTGTAAAACTATAATTTGCTAAACGTCTCTTATAAAAGATTTCCGCCCTGTTGGATTTTGGAAGGTAAATGACCTGCTCAAGGTCAAATGAAGCTGCGGCGATTTGGTTACATTCATCAGCTTTTGCTCTTTTTGTTAAATCCTCTTTTATCTCTCTATATTTCAACTTTTCACTAGTGTGCTGCTCGTACTCTTCTTTCAGCTCAGCATTAATCTCACCACCAACAATATTTTGGGTCTTTACAGCACTACGGTGCGTTTCGCAAAGACCACACAAATTTTTCTTTGGGTGATGGATAGCTAGGTTTTTCGATTGAAAGACGTTATAATATTTACTAAAGGAAGCAGCAGGATTTCCTGCTCTCTTTTCTTCAGCTTTATACATTCTGAACATCTTTGGAACACAAAGATCCTCCGATAAATAATTCTTCTTGGAATCTTTCCTGGTATAATGTGCATCGACCTTTGGAAATCTATCAATATGCTCACTTGTTCTTGTTTCAAGAAACTCATCTTTCACTTTTAGAGATGCTACTCGACCACCTCGTTTCTCCCCTTCCAAGACACCATCTGCGGACAGCTTCTTGATGGTTGTATAAACAAATTTCTCGCTTATATTAAAAGTTTTGTTGTTTGCAAACAGAAACGTATTCACCATCTTTAAATAGTGTGTAATTAAGAGTTTGTTTCTTTTTCCCCTTTGGTTCACAAAGTGATGTAGATCTAACATGGCGCAATATATATTTACGCTGCTCCTCTAAACTGCCAAGATCATAAAACGATTCCATAAGATTCTTGCGAACTTCCTCATTAACTAACCTACAGTCTTTAATTTCCTTGGTGTTGCGAAGGGCGCAGTTACATCTTGTACCAAGGACACGACGAGAACTAAACTCTTTACGGGACTTCTCGCTCAAATACGGTTGGCCTGAATTCCGATTCTTCTTTACTATCAGTCTCTTGCACTTTTAGTGCTTTATGCTTACATTAACAACACCATCATCTTCTGGTGGTGCCCATCCACAATAAAATCTTCAGGTACACATTCTATGTTATCGTCTCCTTCTTCAAAATTATTACTCTGAGAAGGTGAACCTTGAAAAATATCATAATCCTCAAAAAACTCAGAATCAGACAAATAACTATATTCTGAAGGTGAGTAATCTTCATCTAAATAGGAGTCATCGCAGTCACTTTCTATGTTCTCATCGAGTCCATACAGAGGTTCTTTATTTCTAGATTTCCTCGCCATAGCATTCTCTGGGGGAACTTGGACCATCGCAGCTACGTCAGGGGGAACATCAACCATCATAGCACTGGCTGGAGGAACATCTACAATAGTAGCTTTGTCCAGGGGCATATCACAAACCATACTGTCCAAAGAAAACCCATAAAAATTTGACACATTGATACAACAGTTGTCACACTCACTTTCTATGTTACTATTGATTTCATATAGAAGTTCTTTACATAAATATATTGCTTGACTGGGGGGAACATCGAACACTGTAGCTTTTTCTGGGGGAACATCGACAATCGTAGCTTTGTCTGGGGGAACATCGACCAACATAGCTTTGTCTGCGGGAATATCGAACACTGTAGCCTTGTCTGGGGGAACATCGACAATCGTAGCTATGTCTGCAGGAACATTGACACTCGTAGATTTGTCTGGGGGAACATCGACCAACATAGCTTTGTCTGCGGGATCATCGAACACTGTAGCCTTGTCTAGGGGAACATCGACAATCGTAGCTATGTCTGTAGGAACATCGACCATCATAGCTTTGTCTAGGGGAACATCGACAATCATAACTTTGTCTGGGGGAACATCGACCAACATAGCTTTGTCTGCGGAATATCGAACACTGTTGTAAAAGCCTTTGCTGAATTGCCCCGTTATTTTTATTATCTTTTACATTAAAATACTCTGTAGTTGATTTAATAAGTGTAAGAGACCGTATTATTGCTGTATCGGTGTTTTTGGAGGATCTGAGACCTGTTTCCTCCGTATGTGTACTGTGGGGGGCATGTTTTATGATTCTATGGCAATTCGTGACGCAAAGGGGTGATAGCTACTCTTGAACAGTAGTTACTATGACTACGGTTAACAGCTGACATTCATACGTGTTGATTTCCTTTGTTCTACGGCGTCTCTCAGTTCAGTCAGCCAATTAGAGCGTTTTTGTGGCTCCTTGTACAGAAAATTTCTGAGAAATGACGCAATGCCTATGTGCAGTGTTTACATTCAGTCCTGAGCCAAAGAAAGAACGGCTTGGAAGTATTTTGTGCTTTACTGTTTTTTAGTCTTACACTAGTAGGTTTAATTATAAAGGGCATATATCCTTTAACTGCGGACTGCTGACTGATCATACATGCTGACTGCTGAAACATTGCAAACTCATAACAATCAGTGTTTTCATTGTTGTTTTATACTGCTATTTAACGTCAGTTCTTCATAATATGGTTGATGAATAATTATATTTGGAATAACGATAAATAACCCCGAAACCCAATATTCTTGATATACCGAAGGTAAGAGAGAAGGGTTACAGATAAACGATTGTGACTTATGTTAAAGTGGTTTGAAGTGAATCTAATGTTATTTGATAGACCCTACATGAGTCAGTCTGTGTTCCTTTTATATGTGATTAAAATCAGTGAAGATTGGCAGATTAGTGTGCAGTATTGTGCAGCATTGTGTATGAGTGAGTCTGTTAAAGAAGCAATTCCCAAAGAATGCGCCATATATGTGAATTATAATTAAGCCATATCGTTGTGAGTAGTTTAAGTCATAACTCTGTTTATATAGATAAAGCGCCACGTCCTAAAGGAACTGTTAATATTTCCCGAAGGTGAATAATATTGTCAGAGATTATATAATACTGTCAGTCGAATAATACATTAGGCTTACATAGCAATAAAATTAAACCGTCGAACCCAATCTCCCGGGAATATCCAGCGGGTGAATGATCGCGCACAGATTGGTTTCGACTAGTGTAGTGAATCAAATACTTGTCATAGACTAAAAACCGATTTAATATCTAGAAGACATCCTAATTTGGCGGGTTAAACTGCCAAAGGTCTGAAAGCGCGAACATTAAAGGATATAGCTTCTTTATTGCAGTAAGCAATAAAGTTGAAAGTACCGGTCAACCGGTAAACCTGAACAGTACACCTGTAGGTCAGTAGGCCCAACCGCTAGAACCGGTACTGCCGTATAAGTACACTAGTATTATTCGATTTGATTGTTGTATACCGGTAGGCTGTTTAAGAGATTAGGGACTGTACACCCCTTGTTTCTTTTGGAGCTTACTTATTTCTGTCAGTTTTATTTGTTTGTAGGCCAGTATTGAACAGAAGGCGTGTAAACCTGATCAGATTGTACAGACGATTTGTAGGCTGAGCTGTTGTCTGATTGCTGTTAAGTCCGAACGGATTGCAGTGTGTGTAGATCACCTGTCCGATTAAGTACGATTAGGAAGTAGGGGCAGCGAACGCAGTGAGGTAAACCCCCAACTAAAGAATAAGTCGCACTACTGGGTTAGAGCGCATACTCCCTAATCATTTCGGAGTCTGCATGTCCTGTAGTTTATTTAGGCTTGAGAGTAGTCTGCCATCGTTTAGTCTGTACTTTGTTTGTGTAAGTCTGTACGGGTAGCGTATAATTTTATTTAGATAATTTGTAGGCTGGATAGTTGTCTGGCTGTTATTAGGTCTTAACGGATTGCCGCGTGTGTAGATCATCTGTCCGATTAAGTACGGTTAGGAAGTAGGGGCAGCGAACGCTGTAAGGTAAACCCCCAACTAAAGAATAAGTCGCACTACTGGGTTAGAGCGCATACTCCCTAATCATTTCGGAGTCTGCATATACCGTAGTTTGTTTAGGCTTGATAGTAGTCTGTCAGTGTTCGGTCTGTATTTTGTTTGAGTAGTTTGTACGCGTAGCGTAATATTTATTATTCAGAGTTTATGCGATTATCCGCAACATTCATTCCCTAAGTTTGTTCCTACAGTAATTGTGTTTGTTATACATACCGCTATAGTTAAATTAACCCCGGTACTATACGGGCTGCTCGGCGTAGGTAAAGACTGGTGATTTTGTGCATCGGTCACTCCAGCAGATGCCGTGGTTCTTTTAGCTGTTCAAGTATATTTAACTACTGATTATCTGTTGTACAAGTACTCGTACCTAATTTAGGGTTTAGTGTACAGTACTTTCCGAAGTAATTAGTGTAGGCATTATATTTGTGTTGTAAAGTGGTTGATAGGCACATTCGATTAGCTCTATTAACTTCTAGGTAGGAACACTCCGTGATACATAACGTAGAACCTATAGCGATACGGCTATAGGTCGTCAGGCGGTGGTATTTTCCTATCTGGACAACGCAGTGTATTTACTACTACTTATTATTTCAAATACCGTAGTATCCTGTCCGTTGTAATAACCAGTTTTCTAACCCTTTGTTAGGCTGGTTTGTAGACTTCTTGTAAAATTACCCTAAAATTTCGTATTTGTGTTTTTTGTAAATTTTTGTGTTTATTTAGAGATTGTAATCTCAACCCGAATTGTACGTAATTTGTAGTATTAAGTAACTTAGGTAAATTAGAATTATTTGTTTTAGTGTCCTATACGTAACACTTCACTGAAAGCGCACCGCTTTGTGTAGTGATTACCCCATGAAATAATAACATCTATTTCAATATTGTAACAAAACCCCTTATCAGGGTATATATATATATATTATAAATCAACTCAAACGATTTATAAATAGTAGGCCTGCCATACAACAATTAGGTCTCAATATCAGTTGGACTACTGCTTAAATAACGGTAATAAAGTAAGTTAAAGTAACCAAGTAACCCTAAAGTTCAGAAATTCAATTATTCTAAAATAATTGACATACCGGTATCTACAATAGGCTTATTATATTTATTTCTATAAATTTTAGGTTGAAATCATACCGGTATTCTGTAATTAATTCTAGTCTGTAATTATACTTATATATATACACTATAAGTGTAAACTGCATACCGGTATCCACGATAGGCCTATTATATATTTATATATATTTGTGCTAAAATTATACCGGTATTCGGTGATAAACCTAGTCTGTAATAATAGTTATATATACTATAAGCATACCGGTATTCTAATATATTATATATCACGCTACACTGAGTAGCAGTACCGGTAATTAATTACTAGGCTAGCAGTTAATACTGAGTTACTAGACTTGCTCAGACTGTAATACAGCAGTAGACATTCAACTGTACACATAAGCATGTCTGACGCAAAGCAGAACCTGTCAGACAGTCTACTAGATACAACCGAGAGCGAAGTGACAGCAGAGAAACCGCATAAGAGGGATGCCATTGACATCTATCTGTCAGACTATCAGCGTTTCGTAGGTGATGAAGAGTTGCGGAGAAGACTAGATGGGCTTAGCCCTAATAGTGAAGGAGCCCAGCGTGTGTTGGATGCAATTGATGTGGATAGGTTAGCGGCGAACCAAGCTAAATTCGATGAACAACTCCGCATCGCTAGAGACCAAGAAGAACAAGTAAAGAAAAAACGTATAGAAGATAGAAAGGCAGCGGCAGTGGCAGCAGCAGTGGCAGAGGCAGAAGCGGAAAGAAAGGCAGCAGCAGCAGTGGCAGAGGCAGAAGCGGAAAGAAAGGCAGCAGTGGCAGAAGCCGAAGCGGAAAGAAAGGCAGCAGTGGCAGAAGCCGAAGCGGAAAGGAAAGCAGCAGCAGCAGTGGCAGTGGCAGAGGCCGAAGCGGAAAGGAAAGCGGCAGCAGCAGTGGCAGCGGCAGAAGCCGAAAGAAAAACAGCAGAGGCAGTGGCAGAAGCAGAACGGAGGGCATCTGAAGAGGCAACCCAACGAGAGTTGGAAAATCTTCAAGAGAGGCAAGACAACTTCAATAAACAGTTAACAGCGAGCAATATGCAGATGATGAGTCGATCTACTCCCAAGAGACAGGGGTATACATCATCTGAGGAAGGCGATACCACCGACACCGAAGGCGGAGGAAATCGATCTCGCCTAAGCAGACGTAAAAGAACATTCCACCGGCAGAAATTGCCTGATTTGCCTCCAGCTGTTAGAAGGCAACTAAATAACACCAAAGTAGGTAGTACAGAGCCCACAGACCAAATAATTAAAATAGAAAGACTCCCTACTATAGTAGATGAGCCTGAAATAATTAGGCCTGTTCTTGAAATCACCCCTTCGGTGATAGACACGCATGTGCTCCCTGAAACTACATCTAAATTCCCTCTGCATAGCACTAAGCTACCTGTGCCCTGCAGAACTGCCCAAGAGACAGTTCAGGTCCTGGACCCCGAGCGAAATATTCACAATTTGTCGCCCGTTGTCCCTCGTCCGCCCGCTACAACGTTGGCGACTCCCGCTTCGGCGGTCGAATGGGTGGACGAGAGACGGCGGGGGATGGATATCCTGCTCGGGCAGATGCAGGAGACTGTCCAGCAATTCAAGGGCACAGTAAGGGAAAGTAGGCTAGAGTTGCAAGAAGTGCAGCAAAGTATCGCGCTTGAACGCGATAAATTAGTAAATACCCAAAAGGGTATACCACCACCCTCTGTAACAATGTGTCAACCTGTTAGGTCTGAAGTATTGCATGCGCAAGGTGTGGAGCCTACACGCATATATACTGCTAGCGAAGTAGAAACTCCTATAGTGAACCCTATTAAGGGTAATTATAGACCTGTTGATAATGATATTCCCTATAGAACTGATCATAATCCGAGAAATTTATATACCGATAACTCGATATTAAATAGCACGATGGCCCAAGAAAGTTTTACGCGTCAAATGGCTAGAACCGAAGCCCGGCAAGCGGTAAAGGTTGGAGAGATCGTCAAGTTCAATGGAGATGAGATGAAATGGTTACCTTTTAATGAATATTACAAAGATAACATACAGAACTCTGTACTATCTAATGGAGAAAAACTTAGATACCTCATCGAGTGCTTGGAAGGATCTCCCAAGTTAATGGCGTTAAAGTTTATTGGACATCCAGACGGATTAAGACAAGTTTGGGATACACTAAACATCAGGTATGGTAATAGGACTAACATAGCTAGGTATTTATATGCGAAATTAATGGCGCCCCGAAAGTTTCTTAGCAGCGGGATTATAGAGTTTTCCGATGAGATTCAGGAGATCTGTAGACAACTAGATTGGTTAGGTAAGTCTCATGAATACCAGAATTCTATGGTTGTAGGAGCCTTAGCGTCTACTTTGCCCAAGGGTGGAGTAGGTACACGCTGGGACAAGAAGGTGTTATATATGATGGAACAACAACAACGAGACCCTACCATCGCTGATCTCATGTCATTCCTGGATAGCGAGGTGAAATTACAGCTCATAAAGCAGTCCA
>JAUCBJ010008419.1:0-19663 GCA_032718475.1 Nemertoderma westbladi | reverse complement strand
AAATTCAAACCATCCAAAAATACAACCCTTAATTATAATTATATTCACATATTTCGGAATACACTGGCTAGATTAGCCCGACCGTCACCGCTGGCAGCCCCAATGGAGCCGTCATGGGCATTCGAAGGCCCAGTGCCCATGTTAGCCACACGAGGAGCCTGAAAAGACGGAACGTGTTGGTTGATAATGTTGGCCATGTAGTTGATTCCCTGGTTGAAGCCGGTGTTATGGCGAGCGTTGTGCGCAATATAACTACGCAATACGCGTTGGAAGGGCGCCGATGTGTACAGCTGGTTCGGGTGAATCTGAACACCGGTGGCGTCCCGCACGAACTGAGGGAACCGATACTGCAACATAGTGGGGATATCCGCTGGGGCTGCGTTTAATGTCGCAATGAACTGCGAGATGAGCGTGTCCACAACGCTGTCTGGCAACGAATGCAGCACCGCATTCTGGTTACGTCTCCCCTCCTTCTCAGCTTCATACTCCGCCCACGCGGCTTTCTTGTCCTCCGCCGTTAAACCCTCCTCCTGTCCTCGCTCCAGCAATGAGTCGTGCTCGTGATACCGCACTATATATTTACCGAACTCTTTCAGTATCTCAGCCAGTAGACCGTCCTTCGGCAGTGCGGGAACCTCCCGCACGTCATCTTCGCTGGATGGTTTGAACGCATAAAGTTCCCTGAGTTCGTGAGACATGAAGTGTCGCTCGATTATTTGCTCATCGATGACGCGATTGGAGAGTGATTGTTTGCTGACCTGTCGGTCGTAAATCTTCTCTTCCATTGTCCCACTGGCGATAAACCGGTAAACATAAACCTCTTTGCATTGCCCGAAGCGGTACGCTCGAAAGATACTCTGGATATCGTGAGCGGGATTCCAACACGCGTCGAAGATTATAACCCGATTAGAGGCGCACAGATTGATACCAAGGGAGCCGGCTCGCGTCGATATCAGGAAGAGACGACCGCGTTTATTGGACGAGGAGTTGAAGGCGTCGGCGTATGTGTGCCGATCGGCCGGCCTCGTCGTCCCGTCCATACGGTAGTAATCCACGTTGGGTACCCACCGAGTAGAACCCGTGTTCAGATCGTCCTGTTCCTCAACCTGCGTCGACTTCCGTCGATTGAACGAGTCCAACATATCCTCGATAAGATTTAACGCCAAAATACTCTGACTGAATAGCAAAACTTTCTCTCCTAAGGCCTCGCTCATCCTGAGTATCTGGGAAAGGAGAACGAGTTTACCGCTGAGCGAGTAGTTAAACTGGTCGTCGTCACTAACTAGATCTTTGTACCACTCGGTCCGGGGGAGCGGGCTGGGAGTTCGGGATTTTTCCGCGAGTTTCTTAGCGCGGCCGACGTCAGGATTCTTGTAGACACCACCGCGCGTACTCGTCTTCCATTTCTTCACGATTTCGACCTCGTTATCACTGGCCTCGGGGTTACGCCCACTACCAGAACCCGACCACGAACAAGAATCCGATGAGCTATTTACTTCTTCATCGTCGAGAAAGTCATCCATTCTTTCCAACTCCCTCGCCTCTTTCAATTCCTCACGTTCTTCCTGCATCTTTAGGACCCAAGGATGAGTCCAGATCCTGGACAGGACCTGATAATCAGCAAACAACTGTTTCCCTTTGATGGTGTCCGCATCCATGTAATTGTTCCTCCTGAGGTACTCTTGGTACAACTCGATTTGCTTCTGGGTAAGCTGAACCGAGATAACATACTCGTATTTAGGAGGGAGGAACTTAGTTATCACGGAGTAATCTTTACGTTGGACGCAACCTGACAATGTTTCGTACAGAATGTGAACGCGTTTCTTCATTATTTTAACGTCCATGCGACTCGAATCAGCATGCTGGCCATTGGTTATTGGGTTGACGAATCGGTTCATAAATTCTACTTTATTCCCTAAAAGGTTCGGTTTAACAAATTGAACCATGCAATGGTACTCCTTAAGGTTATTTTGAAGAGGGGTACCGGTTAGAATAACCCGGCGTTTAGTGTGGATAGCCTTCAGGGCTTTCGATATGGCCGCATCTTCGTTCTTCAACATGTGGCCTTCATCGCAGATGACTATATCAGGGCCGGGCTCAACAAGGATCTCAGCGAATTTCTTTTTCTTCATTTTCTGTTTTATATGAACCCCGGTGCTGAGATTTCGATACATATCGTAACCCATTACGAAGACACCGCCTCCCTTATACCACTGTTTCAGCAGCTGGAGGCGATCGTCGTTTGTTTTCAGGGAGGAGAACTCATAAACTTGCAGGTCTTCCTCCACCTCATCCAGCCACTTCTCGAACTCGTCGGTCCAGTTGAGGAGAGTGTTAACGGGCGCGATAACGAGGGCGCGACGACACTCCAACTCTTCGTGGTTCATTACGGAAGACAAAAAGGCGATCACTTGCAGTGTCTTCCCCAGACCCATACAGTGAGCGAGGATGCACCCACCTCCCTGCCCAGGATTCTCCTTGAACTTAGCCACTGATTCGTACGCGTTGTCGAAAAGGAACTGTATCCCGTCCACCTGATGAGGTTTAAGACTCCGACACAACAATTTGGAGACTTCCACATTGTCGTCGTCTTTTTCTGACTTATCCAGAACGAGACGGGTAGTAACTGGAATCTTCACCGGACTTCCCTCGCAGACAGTCTCCTGGTGGGTCTCCGTCTGGTGATTGTTTATCCTTTCGGCCAACCTCTTCCTACGATCTCGTTCAATCTTCTCAGCATTTCGAGTAGATTGCTCAACATCGTCTTTAATCTTACGAATGTTTTTACGACCCTTCGGCGTATTCCCGGCAGCATCACTATCATCTGAGTCCGAATCGTCCTGAATAGCCTTCGATTTCTTTTTAGAATTCTTACTCTTTTTCGATTTCTTTCCTGTCTCATCGGCGTCGTCGGAATCCATTAATTTAACACGTCGACGTTTATTTTTCTTGTTTTTCAACAACTTACGTTTATCATCGCTATCCGAACTGGAATCGCTATCACTACTTCGGGATCTCCGCTTGCCTTTATTGGAATTATTTTTACTTTTCTTTTTTGATTGAAAATCACTGCTATCGTCTGAATCCAAACTTAGAGGCGCCCGAAGCAGTGGGTGCAGTTTTTTCTTACTCCCAATGTCAACATCATCTGAACTATTGTCACTACCATCGGTGGATTTTTTATTTTTCTTCTTCCCACCAGATTTCTTCTTCTTCTGTTGATCAGTATCGCTAAATAACTCATCTGAGTCATCATTATCTCTATCACCGCTGCTGCTTTGCACGGAATCACTGTCATCAGCACGATCGCCATTGTTATCGTTCTAATAAAAGTAAATAATAATTTAGATAATTAATATAATGCAAATTATTGGATTTAATCTAAAATAAAAATCAATAATTTTGTCAAATATAAACGAAATCAAGATATATAGTATGCAACGTTTGCCTGAAAATATAATACAGACAGACCATATTGTTCAATATTAACAAGACTTAATTACAAGACTGGCGGATGACTCACCGCCCGTCGCCCGACCATCCGTGATTGACCACACGGATCTCAGCGCTGAAGAGTTTAGGGACAGTTTGTACCTCAGCCTCAGATATACCCTAGTCCCACCAGGTTTTTGGCGACTATCTTGCGGTCACCTGGACAGCATGGGGAGTGAGGTTGGCGGCGTTCGTGGCGGGCTCAGGAGATTTTTTTTAAACAGCTCTAACTTCGTGTTGTAGGTCAATATCACTGTTATGTGGTGTTCAGCCAACGTGGGTAAGGCCAAATAGCAACAAAAATGAAAATTTTTTCTGTCCCTCTGGCGACGAGTGGCGGAATTAAATATTTAACTAAAAACCCTACTAGTCCTTTAATATTTTTCCAATTATTTTGAAACCAACTTTTTTAGACTCAGCACCTTCGAATCTAGAAAAATTATCCAGCCGATTTTAAAATTATTAATATTTAAGTAAATTAATTAAATGAATTAATTAAAATTAATAAAATTAATTAAAATGTTCTATAATATTTTCAAAAAACCTTTCAGACGAGCCATAAATTATCGAATTTGGGTGAAAAACGGCAGAGGAGTAGTATTTTAAAAAATGGAAATATCGTGAAATGTAATTCCGAGATAATTTGCTTTAAAGTTTGAACCTTCCCGCTCAAACCTGACTGTCTGTAGTCGGTTAATCGGTCAGTAATGTTTGACACTATGGCTTCATACCAACTCACTAAAATTATCAATACAGCAATATGGGGGTTTTCGGGGTCGGTGATTTCATTTCTGATGCCAGTTTTAAATTTTTGGTGGTATTTAAAATGTCTGTCTGGCAGTTTGTATGTCTGCCCGTCTTCAAAAATTTTGATGGACAAACTGATTGACGGAAAGACAGAGATATCTCGAGAACTAAAAAAGATCTCGTCAAACCGTTTTACGATTGAAACTCCCCATTAAATTCGGCATCACATGAAATAAAAAACCCAAAATGTGAAAAGTGCCTATTGCCTATTTATACCGGTGAGGTCCTGTCGTACCAGTACGTGTGCATTAAATTTACCCTTCAGTTAATCTGCAAGGCAGCGATTAATGTCATTAAGAATAATGACTGCACTGAAAAAACGATATGTTAGTTTTTAGGTCCGCAAATCGAGAATTCATTCCGTTGTTGTAGTTGTTGTTAATTTCCACTTGCGTTTTGGTTTTAAGTCTTCATAGGGCGCGGAGTGGATCACTTAGGTAGAGCGTGGGACTTGGAATCTCTAGGTACCGAGTTTAACAGGGGGGACATTTATATGATAAGCCAACCAAATGGGGGGGGGGGGCCCTGTTGGCGTCAGGGGGGCGCCAAAATCGCGGTTAATGAACAATATATTTTCAAACTTGGTCGCTCCCATTTGAAAATTAATGTAAAATAGTTGACAACTTTTTAATAAATACCTTCAATACATTCTATATCAATAAACGGTTTAATTAATTCCCTAACACAAATTTTTGCCATTACATACAACCAGCTTATAGGCTACTTATTGTTCCTGGCTGACAATAGCGATGTTGCTTTGCTATGTTTTAACATATTAGAAGACCGTTAGGATTTCTTACTGTAAAAGTATTCACTATGTACAGTATGTATGTATGCATGCATGTATATCGGGTTAACTCCTCCGAAGCCATAGTTCGTCCGTCAATGAAAGTTATATCAATCGACGCAGGTCAACCCCAGGATGAGGATAAAAAAAATAAAAAAATTCGAAAAAATAGAAAAAAATTATTAAAGTGTCTTCTCTGTTGGTGGTTATAAATTCATTCGCTCATGCCAAAGCGCGGGCTGTGCCATTATGATTATGATGTACTCTGTCAAACATACTGTACTGTGTAGCCTAGAAAATAGTCACACAAAAAGTTCAATTAATTTATTATTTTTCTAAGGGGAGGTGGGGGGTGGGGGGGGGGGGGGCAAAATCGAGGAGCCCCCCACCCCCCCCCCCCCCCCCTGCCACAAACATCAGCTACGCCACTGAATGCCCCTATTCACGAGACCATGACACCATAACCATAGAAGAAAGATATTCAATAATAATATCGTTATCACTGAGGTAATAACCAAAATGACAAGACCGCATACACCAAACATGTGTTTAGTGGGTTTAGAAACAAAACATTAACCTTCTATCTCCCAGTGTTCCAATTGGGAGCAGTTTTTTTAAATTGAACTGGAGGAAATTTAATTTAGGCTTATATTACTTTTTTTAACTATCCCATCATAGTAGACATGTACCGAACAACAAGAGTCCCACAAGAAATGAAAACAAATAAGTTGGTGCCAGTTCCCAAGAAGGGCAACCTAACACTCTATGGTTCTTTTCGGGGAATCTCATTGATCTCAATTGCTGCAAAGCTATACAATAGGATTCTATTAAAACGCATCAGGGATCCCATTGAGAGACTGCTCCGTGGAAATCAGAATGGGTTCCGTAAAGGTCGTAGGACCATGGAGCCCATTCTTGCACTTATAAGGATAATTGAAGAATTATCAAAAAAGAAAGACATCTTTGTTGACTTCTTCAAGGCCTTTGATTCAGTCTCTCGCTCACGTATGTTCAGCATACTTTCATTATATGGGATTCCTGATGAAATTATTGCAGCAATAAGATCAGTATACGATGGTTCGACAACATTTGTGTCTACTGTTGACGGTGACACAGAACCATTTGAAGTGTTATGGGGCGTCCTCCAAGGAGACACACTTGCACCATTCTTGTTCATTATTGTGGTTGACTATGTTCTACGCATGTCCTTAGATCATCATAATGATGATGGGGTGATGATAACTCCACCTACTGGATCCAGAAGTCGAGGAAATCCTGCCAAGTACCTAACTGATCTAGACTATGCTGATGACTTAGGAGTACTCTCAGAATCATTAGAGGGAGCCCAACGGCTCCTCAGCTCATTAGAACATGCTGCTTCTAGTGTTGGTCTTTTTATTAACTCCATAAAGACCAAAATTTTGACAGTTAACTTTGAAAGTCCTCAGCAAGTCTCTGATCGGATGAGCATAAGCTCAAAGGATGGTATGCTTGAGCATGTGGACGACTTCTGTTACCTGGGATCATGGATCCGGAAGTCAGATGAGGACCTTCGAATACGTAAGGGAAAGGCATGGGCAACCCTGAATAGGCTTTCCAGGATTTGGAAGTCACCGAGAATTAATCGGAAACTTAAGGTCCGATTATTTAGAGCAGCAGTAGTTCCAGTACTCCTCTACGGGAGTACATGCTGGGCTCTAACTGCTGAGGACACCAAATCTCTGGATGGCACATTCACAAGAATGGTACGCCGGGTTCATTGTGTCAAGTACAATTCACACATCTCCAACCAGACACTATATAACATTGGAGGTGTCTCATTGGTTCCCCCAAGCTTGACACTAGAACAAAATCGCCTCCGCTTTGCAGGACATTGCTTTCGCCGTGAGGACCAGCCAGTGCATAATCTTGTACTTTGGCAGCCTCATGGAGTGAATAAGTATGGTGGACAGCCCATGACTTTCTTGAGACGCATCTTAAAGGACACTGGCCTTGAAGATGCGGATGATCTAGCAAATGTCATGGGTGATAGGGAGTTGTGGCGGTGCAATTTTGTTGACAAGCCGGCACAGCATTCTTAAAAATGCAGCTGCAATGCAGCATGCCGATCCTAGTAGTACTTTTTTTAATGTTAATATGTTTAGGAAGATGGAATATTGTTTTTAATTTTCAACTTCAAGTGTTTTCAAACTTCAAGTTGTTCTTTTGGCATGCCAAATTATGCAAATTATCATTTTTTCTATTTTTGGGAAATGCAAACAATATTGGTCAAAAACGTTACAAATTTGATATTCCAAACCAGTAGCGACATTAAAATTAGGTTTTTAAATAATATTCATATTCATAATATTCATTCATAATAAATTATTATTATTTGAAAAAAAAATTCAGAAAAACGACTATCTTGTGCCAAATTACTCCCTTTAAAAATTTATGTTCCCAGTTGGGAACACTGGTGAGAAAATAGAAAATTTGAAAATAATTTTACTCGATGTATTATTCTAAAAAAATCATTTAAAATTACATAACGAATATGTAGGCCCTATTTGTGTCCTACTGTAACAAAAACGACCAGCTATTGTCCCATTTGGGAACACTATATGAGAACGTATTTCTGCTGTAAAGTAATATAGTAAAATTGAACCAAATACTGTTTGACCATTGATGTAGGTAGGACGAATGCAATATGTTTAGCCGAAATAAACCTTATTATGCAATTTTTTGTCCCATTTGGGAACAATTTTTGGTGTATAGGCTCGGTTCGGGACGCGAGAATAAGGTCTAATTGAGCGGAGTAGGGCGTGTTGGCTGGGCTCAGGACGTGAAAACGTATCTAATGGAATGCAGTAGGGCGTGTTGGCTCGGCTCGGGATGCAAGAATAGATCTAATGGAGCGCAGTAAGGTATGTTGGATCGGCTCAGGACGCGAGAATAGATCTAATGGAGCGCAGTAGGGCTTGTTGGCTGGGCCCAGGACGTGAGAATATATCTAATGGAGCGCAGTAGGGCGTGTTGGCTCGGCTCGGGATGCAAGAATAGATCTAATGGAGCGCAGTAAGGTATGTTGGATCGGCTCAGGACGCGAGAATAGATCTAATGGTGCGCAGTAGGGCTTGTTGGCTGGGCTCAGGACGTGAGAATATATCTAATGGAGCGCAGTAGGGCGAGTTGGCTGGGCTCAGGACGTGAAAACGTATCTAATGGAATGCAGTAGGGCGTGTTGGCTCGGCTCGGGATGCAAGAATAGATCTAATGGAGAGCAGTTGGGCGTGTTGGCTCAGTTTGGATGTATTCCCATCCCCATGTATTGTATGTCGAAAATAGATGTATTCCCAAATGGGACTGACCTGGTTCTTAATAGTAAAATATAATTTCAACCAAAGCATCTCCCTAAGTTGTTTACTAAATAAAATCAAACAAAATCCGTCACCATCATTTACTAATTCAATTCACCCAAAAAACATCACCAGTGTTCCCAAATGGGACATGAAAGACGGCCCCAAGACCAATAAAATTGTATAAAAGTCTATAAAATTGGAGTCTGTTTGTGGTTTTTAATGTTTTGAGACACAACTTTTTATTTTTGTTATTATATAAAATATATTGGATTTGCTGTGCTGCCAATGTTCCCAAATATGGTCTTTTTTGAGAAAACTAACAGGCGCAATGAAAAATTTTTTTTTGCAAAGTTTAAGTTGACTCGATTTGAAACGGTTTCAAAAATTTCAACGAATTTACTCAGATTTAAAGAGGGTTGGGAAATAGAAGGTTAAAGAAAACACTTTATAAAATAAAAACAATGGATTGTGCTAAAAAGAAAATAACATGTGGTTTGAACATTTTTTGTCTTTAAAAATAAATAAACCATAGGTCTAATTGGCGCATTTTTAACTCTAGGTTATTTTCAAAACCTATAGTTAATTATAATTGAAAAAACTAATGAAATTATGTTCGAAAAATAACCAAAGAGTTAAAAAAGCACCAAATAAACTAATTGTTTTTTTTTTATAAAACCCACAGCACGATTATTCAGTGAAAAAAACATAACATGCGCCAAGGTATATATTTAAGAGTTTCAGTCGAATTTTTGTAATTCGAAAAGCTACAACCATACCATGGCAGGGGCCGCCCTCAAAATGTTCGGGAAGACAATTGATTATGCCTTCTGGGCCACTAGCAGATACTTGGAAAACGTAACTAGTAGATTTATCAATGGTTAGTTTATGACTAACAGCTAACTGGCCCACAAATCCTGTATGTTTAAAAAAAGGGTTGGAACTTGGGGAGCGAAAATAAAATTGTCAATAATAAGCCGGCGCTGCTTCAATGCTTGCTTGAGAATGTGGACGACTTCTGCTACCTGGGATCATGGATCCGGAGGTCAGGTGAAGACCTACGTATACCTAATAGGGGAAGGCTTGGGCAGCATTGAATGGGCTGCCTGTATGATATGGTTCTTGGTAGTCACATAGGATAAGTCTGATACTTAAGGTTCAACTATTTAGTGCAGCAGTAGAACCAGTACTCCTAATAAGAGTCCATGCTGGGCTCTAACTGCTGAGGATACCAAATCTCTGGATGGCATATACTGGTAAAGTAAAGTAAAGTTTTCTTCAGCCGTAAGGCCAGAG
Organism: Nemertoderma westbladi; assembly: GCA_032718475.1. Taxonomy (NCBI): domain Eukaryota; kingdom Metazoa; phylum Xenacoelomorpha; order Nemertodermatida; family Nemertodermatidae; genus Nemertoderma; species Nemertoderma westbladi. The sequence continues at coordinate 9,946 of JAUCBJ010008419.1, read as the reverse complement.
ATTACGCACAAAGTCTTACGAGTAATTTCCAGTGCGGTCCCCCCCAGAACTAATCCTATCCCCCATCCCCCCCCCCCCCCCCCCCCCCCAGAGAAAACTAGTCCTCATGTAGCTTCTACCATTTAAGGATGGAAGGCAGAGATGCGCCCTGGCTTGTCTCTTTAAGGCCGAAACAAAACTACGATGACCCTCCTCACTTCCGCGAATGGGTCGAACTCAAGACCTCCGGAGAGATGTTAACTTTTCAATGTCAACGGATAGAGCTCGCGGTTGCTTTCGCAGTGAAGACCAGCCTGTGCATGATTGTGTGCTTTGGTTACCTCATGGAGAATTGTGGACAACACAGACGCCTCTTAAAGGACACTGGCCCTGTATTTTCATATAATTCTAAACCCTATATACTTTAAAGCAGTTCGAATGTCCCTAAGATCGATACAATAAGAGAACCAGAAATTTGTGACTACAAAAATCACAGGATTGCTTTTGTGCGAATTTATTTGTTTAATCTGGTATCATTCATATTAACTTACAGGTAAAGCTAAGTTATTATCCGTATCCGATTCAACATCTCCAGCAGCATCGGATGAACTCAGATCGATGTCACTCCCTTCGGGTCCTTTATCCTTTGATTGTTTCACTGACTTAGTATCGGCACCAATGCGTTTCTTATTATTCTTTGACTTCCCCAGCGAGGGTAACTTAGCCAATGACGCTATTTTCTTATCGATATCAGAAACGGAATCTTCATCTGAAAGGGATCTCTTATCCCCAACGGAATCCGAACCACTCATAACGGAATCTGCCTTGCCGCCTTTGTCCGCCTCTTTTCTCGAGTTCCTTTTCTCGGAACCGGGTTTACCTTTATCGTTGCCAGGCAGTTTCGCGGTTTCCTTAGTTCCTCTTGAGTTCCGAGAAATCCCACCGCGAGAACTTTCTGTCCTATCTGTCTCATTTTCAACATTTCCTATATAAGCAAATATACATATATAATATAATATAAACAAAAAATGTAAATAAACAAAAACCGACCAAGTCGGTCGGTTTGCCAGACATACATTCAACGGGCACATCGCTGGATGCATACCGCCCCCGCAACGTAACACCGACACAGTTCGTGATCTCCTGCAATATGCAATACGAAGACCAGATAAGTTTCAGGAAACGCAATGGTTGGCCCGTAGTCCGGGCGGCGTATTCCCAATCCTTACACTAGTAGGTTGAATTGGTTAATTAACTATTATTTGATTGGACGTTGAAATCATGTAAGGAATAGAGAGAGGGGCCGAACTACCGGTACTGTAGTGTAACTCTAAGGGTTTTTCACTTAGATGGCAGGTAGAAAGAAACAATGTGTTCCAAACGCTGTAAGGAGTAGAAAAAGTGGTGAAATAATGTCAATTTTATATACCAACCCACCAGTTAGTGATGGAATAACAAAACGAAACTAAAAACGAAATAATAAGTGTTTCGTTTTGTCCGTTAAAATAACAAGGTAATTAATCATAACGATGATAAATGTAATAATATATTAAAAGAATTGAAAGTTATAAATAATAATGATAATGATATTCTCCATAATTGTTGAAATTAATGTAAACAGAGTAAATTATTTGCTACAATACAGCAACCTTTATCTATTAGCTACCAGCCTACCGGCACCATTGCAATGCAAGAGCCTAGGGACGGACTACAGTAGAACTGTAATAAGGCACTAAGGCAATACTGATAGTAAATTACCACTGGTATGTGGTATATGTGATACCACTGTTAACAACTGGTATAGCTAGGAATTTAACCTGCCTGAACGACGAACCAGTATGGCCTTTAGAAATCAAAGGCTGTAAGACATGAAACAACAAGTTTTGGGGGGAGTCAACACCTGTATATTGATATAATTATAATGTACTTACGATCATATACTATATTGTACTAAAATTATACTACAATACCAATAAGACGTTGGGATGGGGGGGGGGGGTATATTTAAAACTTTTATTTGATAAAATCAAAAATTTTAGAAAAAAACGAAACGAATTTATAATCTATGAAACGAAACGAAAGTTACATAGATTGATAAAAAACGAAACAAATATTTGAACGGATTGGTAAAAGCGAAACGAATATTTGAAAACGAAACGAAATTGAAATGTCTTCCGTTTTGTTTCGTTATGCTACCCCTGCCAACAGTATTAGAAGAATCGACTAGCAGGTCACTTTATCCTAGGCAGTAGAACATTTGGTGGTTTATACAGGGTTGTAAGCTTATGCTAAAACGACTGGAACATGTGACTACAACTAGGGATACCTTCCTTACACAGCGTTCAAGTGCAGGCCAAGGTTAGGAATAGTCTGTCTGCGATTCGTACTGCACTAGTGCGTTGACGAGAAGTAAACATAACCTTACAAGAATTAAAGAAGTAAAGTGATAAGAGTAAACGGATGCCTGCTGGCCGACCTAATGGTATATACTGATAAGAACTTGACGCGCTAAAAAGCGCCATAAAACCAATCGAGAAACGTGAATGCAAATCGACCAAATTCTAAAGATCTTTAGAGAAATCAAGGATTCATTGGAGCTTTGCTTACGAATTGTTAAATGCTTTTAAATATGAATTTCAAATGAATGAGTGAAGGAAATTAAAAATGCAATATCGTTTGTTGTTGTGACTTTTATTATATCCACATGGATTAAAATTGATTAAAATTGTACAATGAAATAAATTAATTAAAACATAAAAACTAAAACTAAAAATAAACTAAATTCAACTTAAAACTATTTATTAAAGATAAATAATGGATAATAAATAAATCAAAATTAAAGGCACTTATAGTACAGACGTGGAATAAACTGTGGTTGAAATATACCATAATTTGCTTTATTTTATTGTATTTTCTGTACTTTATATGTTTGTCGTTAGGTCTCCTCTGCACTTTAAATTAAAAGCACTTTTAGGTTGAGTATGACCCCATAGACGCTGAGTGAAAGGCACGGCGTAACGCTGGGTCGACATCAAGATGCTACAGGCATGTATTTCAATATTACTATAAAAAAAATTATTTAAAAAAGTTATTATTTATTATTAATTATTATTACAATCTATTCTATCTGACAATTCAACGAGAAATTGGTCTATAAAACGATTTCTTAAACAATATTATTTCCACTATTATTAATTAATACTGTGTAGTGTGTATACTGTTACCATTCCTTACAGGAATACTTTCTAACTGTCAAGTGAGTATAAAACCCTTACACTAGTTCGACCCTTCTCGCCATTCCTTACATGTTTTCAACGTCCAATGTGGTTCAAATTCATTAACCAATCCCAAATGCCAATTCAAGGTGTGTTCCTACAAGTGTAATCCACCAATCAACCACCCCAATCTATATTAAACTTTCTTACTTTGTATCTTTTTGCGTCTTTCTCTCCTACTAGGCCCAGGCGTTTCCTCCGTAGAACTGGAATCACTGCCGCAATCCTCCTCTTTAACCCCGTTGGGCACCGAAACGCCTCCATCGTTGGAGGAGAACCCCGACAGTTCCGAATCTGTCTCGTCGCCACTGACGAGACCGCGGTCCACCATCATACGATCGAGATAGCGTAGCGCCTCGGTTGGGGGGTCGTCCCACGCCCCGGTTGGGGGAACACCCTTACTCGAGGTGGGCGGGAACAACGACGGGTTTAAGTTTCGAGCTGACCCCGCTATCAATTCGGCAACCAAGACTAGTTTTTTAACGTCATCATCCTCAACCTCCTCCCGACCCAATGCATCCAGTTTCGTGCGGAAACTGTCCATTTCCGCAATCAATCCGTCCGCTACAGATGGTTCGTCATGTGACTTCGACTTCTGCGGGGTGGCTTTCGGTACGGAGTCGGATGCAGCACGTTCGAGACCGAGACGGCATTTAGCACGGAGGTGTTCGAGTGGCGCCGAGCTGCACAGGAAGCAAAGCCAATGTTCTGACGAGAAGATGCGCTCAGCCTCTTTTCGACCGAAGTTACGTCGAATACACGACTTACAGAAAACCCGAGGACACAAATCGCAGCAGATTAAGTTGCCGCCATCGCCGCACCACCGACAATGGTTCTCATTACCATCGGAATCTTTGTAAAACTTTCCGGATGTGCAAAAACGAAAACACTTTCGACAGAGAAGAACTTTAAGGAGAGGATGACTGCACAGATTTCGGGTGCTTTCCGGATTGATTTGATCACCACAGGCGGTGCAATGGAACTGCACGGCATCGTCAACCAAATTTGATTTTATTGACTTCTTTACCACATTTGGCTTATTAATGACAGGCTCTTGATAAATTGTTACCACATCGCAAGGAATAATTTCTTCCTTCTCATTAGTAACGCTATTGGAAACCACCTTTACTTCATTGCGTTTATCAATATCATTGCATTCCTCAGTGTACGTTGAAGATGGGACGATTAACACGTCGTCATCCTCACTAAAATCAATCGATTCCGGTAGAATTCGTTTCACAATAGCGGGTTTCCTTCTCGACATGTTCTATCTCAGAACGGTAGGTACCGGTCTGCCGGTAGGCCTATCTGTCTATTGACTGATTGAGATCCCGTCTGCCCGCCCGCTTCGGATCTGGTAAGTTCGTTCTACAGTTTTAACTTGTCGATTTCTGTCGGTTTGTGGTCTGCAGACTGCAGGTCTGTGTTCTTGTTCTGTGAGCTGAGAACACGGTAACTGATCTGTTTTTCTTCTTTTCCGAAGTTTACGGTTTAAGGACTGGGACTGTTAATGTTACAGTGCAGCTGCAGCAGTGATAAGCAGTTAAGTCCAGAAGTCTGTAAGCCTGTAAGTGGTTGTAAGTGTGAGTGTGTTGTTACTGTTGTTATGAAGTTAATAAGAATGCCTAATTGCCTAGGCAGCTAGGTGCTAGGCCTGCAGGCCTATCCACTATCTATCAGCCTATCTGCTATGGTCCTACGAATTACCCAAAAAAACACAAAATTACCGAAAATACACAAAAAAATACCAAAAAACACAATATTACAGTATTACCCAAAAAACTTACTCAAAAAGACAAAAATAATTTATATCCTATAGGGTTGGAAAAATAAGACTGTAACGGTAACCTGTGTTCTTTGGCTATTGTTTATTGTTTTGGTTAGAAAGGAAAGGCTTGCTACTGTAACCTGCTCCTTTCCATTAATTAAGACTGTAAGAACTCTGATTTTGTATGCTGTCTGGCAGTATGGCAGTATGGGTGGGTAGGTTTACCGGTCAGCCGGTAAACCGGTGGCAGTAGGTCATTAAACTGTTAAAGGAATCTTCAAATGAACAAAATGTAGGCCTAATATTTTGAAAAAAGTGAAAATTTAAAAGTGAAACTCTTCTTACAATTAACCTAAATCTTATTGTAGATAGGCCTACATTGTTTATGAAAAACATTTTTTTTGTCTTTTTGGGTATTATTTTTGGGTAATATTGCGGTCAGCCTAAACACCCAACTACACCCAACTACACCCAACTTTCACCCAACTACACCCAACTACACCCAACTACACCCAACTTTCACCCAACTTTCACCCAACTACACCCAACTTTCAGCCAACTACACCCACACAGTTCCACCCCACTACACCCAACTTCCACTGCACTTCCACTTCCACTCTGCATCCAACTTACACCAAACTATACCTACTGTATGGCACCAAACTTCCACAAATTACAATATGTACAGTAACAAACTCTTCGAGGAATTGCTGAGATATGAGCTTTTAAATGTTTCATGTACTGTATGTTGCCCCCACTGCTGAGCAATTATGAAAATAATAAACTAACGTTTTATATTTATTGCAGGTTGGTTCTAGAATAATTGATGAATTTAGCAATAAATATACAAAGGAGAGACGCAGAGACTATTGACGAACGATCCAAGCTACAGTATAAAACTAAACTGGCGCTGTGGGATTGTGGTGAAAATGAAAACGGTATTGATACACAGGGGGGTCACCGTCACAGCCTTAACGACGAAATCGCATTGGAAACTTCTGTTATGGGAATAGCAATGCAGATAATTCGTACAAAGTTAATGGACATAAGTTCTATATTATACAGTATGTTTAATGCAATTATAATAATGTAATTATCCTTTATGTATTATAGAATACAAGAAAAAGAACTGTAACATTATTTTCAGCAGCTTTATTTTAATCTTGTGCCCATGTAAACACTTTCTGCCGTTATATATTTCACTTTGCAGTTGCCCCCATGTAAAGAATCCCAGGTTTTCATTAAAATCACAGGTTACAAAAGGGCTGAATCTAACCAAAACAATAAACGAAATTTAGCCGTATCAAAACGAAACGTATCAAAAAGATAAATTAAAAAAAAATAAAAAATTTTCATACATAAAATTCCAATAAAATGTCAACCGAAAAGTGAAATCCTGGTATTATTCACATGGGCAAACTTTATGGCCTTTATATTAATTAATTTTTAACGAAACAACAGCAATAATTTTAGAACATTTTACATTTTTGATAAACTAAAAGGGGATCTGGTAAGATCTGTACAGGTCAAGGGAATTTCTGCAAGGAACTTATTATGATCTTCACATAAAGGCGTTGCCAGAAATGGACAAGATCTCTACAGTATGAGAATCGATAAGATCGTTATACATTACAGATCTTACAGTAGTAGAAATAATAATTCATCACACTAGGGTAGAGAATTGCAGACGTTGATCAACGTAATCATATAGACGCGGCTTGTGGTCACTAGTACATACTGTACAGTATATGTACAGTAGGATATGACAATATTCAGTTTATTTTATTACAAACAACGAAATGGGAGAAGTGTATTTAATCTTTCAGACATTCCACCCATTCGAAAATCCTCATGTGATCAACATTGAGGTTTCCAAACTAATGTGTGCATTGTACTTGACACAATGAACCCGGCGTAGCATTCTTGTGAATGTGCCATCCAGAGATTTGGTGTCCTCAGCAGTTAGAGCCCAGCATGGACTCCCGTAGAGGAGTACTGGAACTACTGTTGCTCTAAATAATCGGACCTTGAGTTTCCGATTAATTCTCGGTGACTTCCAAATCCTGGAAAGCCTATTCAAGGCTGCCCATGCCTTTCCCTTACGTATTCGAAGGTCCTCACCTGACTTCCGGATCCATGATCCCAGGTAACAGAAGTCATCCACATGCTCAAGCATACCATCCTTTGAGCTTATGCTCATCCGATCAGAGACTTGCTGAGGACTTTCAAAGTTAAGTGTCAAAATGGAGGTAATAAAATGACCAACACTAGAAACAGAATGTTCTAATAAGCTGAGGAGTCGTTGGGTTCCCTCTAATGATTCTGAGAGTACTCCTAAGTCATCAGCAAAGTCTATCTGATCAACATTGAGGTTTCCAAGCTAAATTCTCACATGTGAATGAATAATATGTCACACACTTTTGGTATGTTGCTACACAGTCGGATCCCAAGTGGGGTTTCTCATCGGGCTTTAATGTGGATCAGTTGGCGAAAATCTTCAAAAGTAACTTACAAATGAATTTTTCATTACAGACAGACAAGCGGACAGAACGACCGACTGGAGATGAAATTCTGCCCTATTTTTACTAATTGCAATTGTGCGCTAAGGCTTGCCCTGACTGCGTGACTCGTCCCACAGAACACCAAACTCTCCAACCAACTACACTCAACTTTGACTCACTTTCACCCAACTACACTCCACTTCCACCCAACTCTCACCCAACTACCCCCAACAACACCCAACTTTCACCCAACTACACCCAATTCTCCACCCAACTATCACCCAACTACAGTACTCTCAACATTGTCTCACTTCCACCCAACTACACTTACCTTTCACCACTTTCTCGCAGGTCAGGATTTTTGAAAATAAAAAATTATAAAGCAAATTATAAAATTGTCAAAAACCATACAAATCCTAATCTACGTCGCTTTTTTGGATGTGAAGATGAGTAGGACATACAGTACAATATATCTAATGTTTAGTTCTGAGGCATAACAGCGAGAACATGCGAGCCACGTTTGTAGTAAAGGCGAGCCTTAACCCACTATGATAATTAGTAAATACTGGAAAATTTATTTCGAGTCATTATCATATTCGAGTTAGTGAAATATTAAAACGAGGGACCGAAGTGAGATAAAAGTACATTATACACTATAATAATATTATAGTGTATAATGTACTTTTATCTCACTTCGGTCCCTCGTTTTAATATTATTTGCGGCTCGTCCATAGACGAGCGTTAAGTAATCAAGAAATTTAACAATAAAACAACATATTATGTTGTTTTATTGTTAAATTTCTTGATTACTTAACGCTCGTCTATGGACGAGCCGCAAATAATCCATCTATCTATTTACGGCTTGTCCAAGGACGAGCGTTAAGTAATTCAGAAATTTAACAATAAAATATTATAATTATCCTTTATGAATGTGCCTTTATACTTTTTTTAAGTACTTGTTGATTACCTACTGTACTACACCCAATTTCACTCAACTTACACACCCAACTTCCACCCAACTACACCCAACTTCCACCCAATTACACCCAACTTCCACCCAACTACACCCAACTTCCACCCAACTACCGCCACAGGAAACAGACTGTTTTATGGGAATAAGTAGTTACAGTAATCCTACGGGGTCTGCCAGAATTGTAATTTTTGCTTACAATCTTTAACTACAGTACAAGCGTTTATAAAGTGTTTAAAAAGTCGAAATTGCACTGGTCCCACAGCGCGCAGTTATTCTTCAACCTTATAACTTTCTATAGCTTTACTGGTACTGATGGGAAGCTGACACTGATGGGAAGCTGGCTATGCTCTGAATTTCTTTGAGGATTTCTTTGAGATATTTCTTTGATGCTGATATACAGTATGTGCTTTTAAAAGTTACATGTAGCGATTTTGCTCCCATTGGCACTGCAAAGCAATTATTATATCCCCCCCCCCCCCCCCCCCCCACAGTGTTCTAATATAGTATATGGCGAAAAATTTGATTTTCAAGGCATTGATGTATGCAGGAAGATGTGCTCACATACTGTATTTTGTATTTAGAAAACTTTTTAGTGACTGTAATGGTAAGTGCTAAAATGTACAACGAGCAACAATGACCAGCAACGAGCAACAATGAGCAACAATGAGCAACAACAAACAACAATGAGCAACAACGAGCACCAATGTGCAACAAGGAGCACCAATTAATGAGCAATAACTAGCAACAATGAGCAATAACGAGCAATAATGAGCAATAACGAGCAACAATGAGCAATAACGAGCAATAATAAAGTACAACAACGAGCAACAATGATACTTATGCAGTATAATGTATCCCAGTAACCCCGAATATATATGTAGGATATAAATAAATGCCCAACCAAGAACTTAATAAAAAATGGTTCCATAGCCGCAATGTCATCAAGATGGTGCACAATACTGCTATACCGGGACCGGTAGGCCTACATATATTTATCAGTTTACCTTATTTCAGTTTCATTTCATTTCATTTCAGTCTTGTAGCAGTGTCGTTGAAACTTACCGGTACTAACAATACCTAAGGATGGAGATAATTAATGAATTGCCGTAAAGTCATGTAGTTCTATTATCGGTACAATGCGGTTTCAGGGCCCTCCCGCCCCATCGCCCTCAGCCTATTATCTGGTTCTGACTGTCTAATGGACGGTATACTGTGAAGTGAAGTGCGAACTGGTTTTCGTATTATTATTTTGTATTTTATACAGTTGGACAGTGACCTGATTGCCTGGCAGTCCTGAAGTCTTCCTAGCGTTCTATATTACAGACTACTGTATAGCTTGTGGGATGGGGTAGGACTAGCCAATTTTTTATTTGATTTGTTATTTAGGTTACTGGGTTAAGGTTAGTCAGTTAGTTGCTCAGGGCTGCAGGGGTTACAGGCAGACAGGGAA
>JAUCBJ010008418.1:0-11178 GCA_032718475.1 Nemertoderma westbladi | reverse complement strand
GTCTCAGTTTTATAAACACTCAACGTGTTACTCTCCTGTAGTAGTGCCGTAGAGAAATGTCTCAGTTTTAGAAACACTCAACGTGTTACTCTCCTGTAGTAGTGCCGTAGAGAAATGTCTCAGTTTTAGAAACACTCAACGTGTTACTCTCCTGTAGTAGTGCCGTAGAGAAATGTATCAGTTTTAGAAACACTCAACGTGTTACTCTCCTGTAGTAGTGCCGTAGAGAAATGTATCAGTTTTAGAAACACTCAACGTGTTACTCTCCTGTAGTAGTGCCGTAGAGAAATGTATCAGTTTTAGAAACACTCAACGTGTTACTCTCCTGTAGTAGTGCCGTAGAGAAATGTCTCAGTTTTAGAAACACTCAACGTGTTACTCTCCTGTAGTAGTGCCGTAGAGAAATGTATCAGTTTTAGAAACACTCAACGTGTTACTCTCCTGTAGTAGTGCCGTAGAGAAATGTATCAGTTTTAGAAACACTCAACGTGTTACTCTCCTGTAGTAGTGCCGTAGAGAAATGTATCAGTTTTAGAAACACTCAACGTGTTACTCTCATGTAGTAGTGCCGTAGAGAAATGTCTCAGTTGTAGAAACACTCAACGTGTTACTCTCCTGTAGTAGTGCCGTAGAGAAATGTATCAGTTTTAGAAACACTCAACGTGTTACTCTCCTGTAGTAGTGCCGTAGAGAAATGTCTCAGTTTTAGAAACACTCAACGTGTTACTCTCCTGTAGTAGTGCCGTAGAGAAATGTCTCAGTTTTAGAAACACTCAACGTGTTACTCTCCTGTAGTAGTGCCGTAGAGAAATGTCTCAGTTTTAGAAACACTCAACGTGTTACTCTCCTGTAGTAGTGCCGTAGAGAAATGTCTCAGTTTTAGAAACACTCAACGTGTTACTCTCCTGTAGTAGTGCCGTAGAGAAATGTCTCAGTTTTATAAACACTCAACGTGTTACTCTCCTGTAGTAGTGCCGTAGAGAAATGTCTCAGTTTTAGAAACACTCAACGTGTTACTCTCCTGTAGTAGTGCCGTAGAGAAATGTCTCAGTTTTATAAACACTCAACGTGTTACTCTCCTGTAGTAGTGCCGTAGAGAAATGTCTCAGTTTTATAAACACTCAACGTGTTACTCTCCTGTAGTAGTGCCGTAGAGAAATGTCTCAGTTTTAGAAACACTCAACGTGTTACTCTCCTGTAGTAGTGCCGTAGAGAAATGTCTCAGTTTTAGAAACACTCAACGTGTTACTCTCCTGTAGTAGTGCCGTAGAGAAATGTCTCAGTTTTATAAACACTCAACGTGTTACTCTCCTGTAGTAGTGCCGTAGAGAAATGTCTCAGTTTTATAAACACTCAACGTGTTACTCTCCTGTAGTAGTGCCGTAGAGAAATGTCTCAGTTTTAGAAACACTCAACGTGTTACTCTCCTGTAGTAGTGCCGTAGAGAAATGTCTCAGTTTTAGAAACACTCAACGTGTTACTCTCCTGTAGTAGTGCCGTAGAGAAATGTCTCAGTTTTAGAAACACTCAACGTGTTACCTCTCCTGTAGTAGTGCCGTAGAGAAATGTCTCAGTTTTAGAAACACTCAACGTGTTACTCTCCTGTAGTAGTGCCGTAGAGAAATGTCTCAGTTTTAGAAACACTCAACGTGTTACTCTCCTGTAGTAGTGCCGTAGAGAAATGTCTCAGTTTTAGAAACACTCAACGTGTTACTCTCCTGTAGTAGTGCCGTAGAGAAATGTCTCAGTTTTAGAAACACTCAACGTGTTACTCTCCTGTAGTAGTGCCGTAGAGAAATGTGTCAGTTTTAGAAACACTCAACGTGTTACTCTCCTGTAGTAGTGCCGTAGAGAAATGTCTCAGTTTTAGAAACACTCAACGTGTTACTCTCCTGTAGTAGTGCCGTAGAGAAATGTCTCAGTTTTAGAAACACTCAACGTGTTACTCTCCTGTAGTAGTGCCGTAGAGAAATGTCTCAGTTTTAGAAACACTCAACGTGTTACTCTCCTGTAGTAGTGCTGTAGAGAAATGTATCAGTTTTAGAAACACTCAACGTGTTACTCTCCTGTAGTAGTGCCGTAGAGAAATGTATCAGTTTTAGAAACACTCAACGTGTTACTCTCCTGTAGTAGTGCCGTAGAGAAATGTCTCAGTTTTAGAAACACTCAACGTGTTACTCTCCTGTAGTAGTGCCGTAGAGAAATGTCTCAGTTTTAGAAACACTCAACGTGTTACTCTCCTGTAGTAGTGCCGTAGAGAAATGTATCAGTTTTAGAAACACTCAACGTGTTACTCTCCTGTAGTAGTGTCGTAGAGAAATGTATCAGTTTTAGAAACACTCAACGTGTTACTCTCCTGTAGTAGTGCCGTAGAGAAATGTCTCAGTTTTAGAAACACTCAACGTGTTACTCTCCTGTAGTAGTGCCGTAGAGAAATGTCTCAGTTTTAGAAACACTCAACGTGTTACTCTCCTGTAGTAGTGCCGTAGAGAAATGTATCAGTTTTAGAAACACTCAACGTGTTACTCTCCTGTAGTAGTGCCGTAGAGAAATGTCTCAGTTTTAGAAACACTCAACGTGTTACTCTCCTGTAGTAGTGCCGTAGAGAAATGTCTCAGTTTTAGAAACACTCAACGTGTTACTCTCCTGTAGTAGTGCCGTAGAGAAATGTCTCAGTTTTAGAAACACTCAACGTGTTACTCTCCTGTAGTAGTGCCGTAGAGAAATGTCTCAGTTTTAGAAACACTCAACGTGTTACTCTCCTGTAGTAGTGCCGTAGAGAAATGTATCAGTTTTAGAAACACTCAACGTGTTACTCTCCTGTAGTAGTGCCGTAGAGAAATGTATCAGTTTTAGAAACACTCAACGTGTTACTCTCCTGTAGTAGTGCCGTAGAGAAATGTCTCAGTTTTAGAAACACTCAACGTGTTACTCTCCTGTAGTAGTGCCGTAGAGAAATGTATCAGTTTTAGAAACACTCAACGTGTTACTCTCCTGTAGTAGTGTCGTAGAGAAATGTCTCAGTTTTAGAAACACTCAACGTGTTACTCTCCTGTAGTAGTGCCGTAGAGAAATGTATCAGTTTTAGAAACACTCAACGTGTTACTCTCCTGTAGTAGTGCCGTAGAGAAATGTCTCAGTTTTAGAAACACTCAACGTGTTACTCTCCTGTAGTAGTGCCGTAGAGAAATGTATCAGTTTTAGAAACACTCAACGTGTTACTCTCCTGTAGTAGTGCCGTAGAGAAATGTATCAGTTTTAGAAACACTCAACGTGTTACTCTCCTGTAGTAGTGCCGTAGAGAAATGTCTCAGTTTTATAAACACTCAACGTGTTACTCTCCTGTAGTAGTGCCGTAGAGAAATGTCTCAGTTTTAGAAACACTCAACGTGTTACTCTCCTGTAGTAGTGCCGTAGAGAAATGTCTCAGTTTTATAAACACTCAACGTGTTACTCTCCTGTAGTAGTGCCGTAGAGAAATGTCTCAGTTTTAGAAACACTCAACGTGTTACTCTCCTGTAGTAGTGCCGTAGAGAAATGTCTCAGTTTTAGAAACACTCAACGTGTTACTCTCCTGTAGTAGTGCCGTAGAGAAATGTCTCAGTTTTATAAACACTCAACGTGTTACTCTCCTGTAGTAGTGCCGTAGAGAAATGTGTCAGTTTTAGAAACACTCAACGTGTTACTCTCCTGTAGTAGTGCCGTAGAGAAATGTCTCAGTTTTATAAACACTCAACGTGTTACTCTCCTGTAGTAGTGCCGTAGAGAAATGTGTCAGTTTTAGAAACACTCAACGTGTTACTCTCCTATAGTAGTGCCGTAGAGAAATGTCTCAGTTTTAGAAACACTCAACGTGTTACTCTCCTGTAGTAGTGCCGTAGAGAAATGTGTCAGTTTTAGAAACACTCAACGTGTTACTCTCCTATAGTAGTGCCGTAGAGAAATGTCTCAGTTTTATAAACACTCAACGTGTTACTCTCCTGTAGTAGTGCCGTAGAGAAATGTCTCAGTTTTATAAACACTCAACGTGTTACTCTCCTGTAGTAGTGCCGTAGAGAAATGTGTCAGTTTTAGAAACACTCAACGTGTTACTCTCCTGTAGTAGTGCCGTAGAGAAATGTCTCAGTTTTAGAAACACTCAACGTGTTACTCTCCTGTAGTAGTGCCGTAGAGAAATGTCTCAGTTTTAGAAACACTCAACGTGTTACTCTCCTGTAGTAGTGCCGTAGAGAAATGTCTCAGTTTTAGAAACACTCAACGTGTTACTCTCCTGTAGTAGTGCTGTAGAGAAATGTATCAGTATTAGAAACACTCAACGTGTTACTTTCCTGTAGTAGTGCCGTAGAGAAATGTCTCAGTTTTAGAAACACTCAACGTGTTACTTTCCTGTAGTAGTGCCGCAGAGAAATGTCTCAGTTTTAGAAACACTCATCGTGTTACTCTCCTGTAGTAGTGCCGTAGAGAAATGTATCAGTTTTAGAAACACTCAACGTGTTACTCTCCTGTAGTAGTGCCATAGAGAAATGTCTCAGTTTTAGAAACACTCAACGTGTTACTCTCCTGTAGTAGTGCCGTAGAGAAATGTCTCAGTTTTATAAACACTCATCGTGTTACTCTCCTGTAGTAGTGCCGTAGAGAAATGTCTCAGTTTTAGAAACACTCAACGTGTTACTCTCCTGTAGTAGTGCCGTAGAGAAATGTCTCAGTTTTATAAACACTCAACGTGTTACTCTCCTGTAGTAGTGCCGTAGAGAAATGTCTCAGTTTTAGAAACACTCAACGTGTTACTCTCCTGTAGTAGTGCCGTAGAGAAATGTATCAGTTTTAGAAACACTCAACGTGTTACTCTCCTGTAGTAGTGCCGTAGAGAAATGTCTCAGTTTTATAAACACTCAACGTGTTACTCTCCTGTAGTAGTGCCGTAGAGAAATGTCTCAGTTTTATAAACACTCAACGTGTTACTCTCCTGTAGTAGTGCCGTAGAGAAATGTCTCATTTTTAGAAACACTCAACGTGTTACTCTCCTGTAGTAGTGCCGTAGAGAAATGTCTCAGTTTTAGAAACACTCAACGTGTTACTCTCCTGTAGTAGTGCCGTAGAGAAATGTCTCAGTTTTATAAACACTCAACGTGTTACTCTCCTGTAGTAGTGCCGTAGAGAAATGTCTCAGTTTTAGAAACACTCAACGTGTTACTCTCCTGTAGTAGTGCCGTAGAGAAATGTCTCAGTTTTAGAAACACTCAACGTGTTACTCTCCTGTAGTAGTGCCGTAGAGAAATGTCTCATTTTTAGAAACACTCAACGTGTTACTCTCCTGTAGTAGTGCCGTAGAGAAATGTCTCAGTTTTAGAAACACTCAACGTGTTACTCTCCTGTAGTAGTGCCGTAGAGAAATGTCTCATTTTTATAAACACTCAACGTGTTACTCTCCTGTAGTAGTGCCGTAGAGAAATGTCTCAGTTTTAGAAACACTCAACGTGTTACTCTCCTGTAGTAGTGCCGTAGAGAAATGTCTCATTTTTAGAAACACTCAACGTGTTACTCTCTCCTGTGGTAGTGCCGTAGAGAAATGTCTCAGTTTTAGAAACACTCAACGTGTTACTCTCCTGTAGTAGTGCCGTAGAGAAATGTCTCAGTTTTAGAAACACTCAACGTGTTACTCTACTGTAGTAGTGCCGTAGAGAAATGTCTCAGTTTTAGAAACACTCAACGTGTTACTCTACTGTAGTAGTGCCGTAGAGAAATGTCTCAGTTTTAGAAACACTCAACGTGTTACTCTCCTGTAGTAGTGCCGTAGAGAAATGTGTCAGTTTTTGAAACACTCAACGTGTTACTCTCCTATAGTAGTGCCGTAGAGAAATGTCTCAGTTTTAGAAACACTCAACGTGTTACTCTCCTGTAGTAGTGCCGTAGAGAAATGTCTCAGTTTTAGAAACACTCAACGTGTTACTCTCCTGTAGTAGTGCCGTAGAGAAATGTCTCAGTTTTAGAAACACTCAACGTGTTACTCTCCTGTAGTAGTGCTGTAGAGAAATGTATCAGTATTAGAAACACTCAACGTGTTACTCTCCTGTAGTAGTGTCGTAGAGAAATGTATCAGTTTTAGAAACACTCATCGTGTTACTCTCCTGTAGTAGTGTCGTAGAGAAATGTATCAGTTTTAGAAACACTCAACGTGTTACTCTCCTGTAGTAGTGCCGTAGAGAAATGTCTCAGTTTTAGAAACACTCAACGTGTTACTCTCCTGTAGTAGTGCCGTAGAGAAATGTCTCAGTTTTAGAAACACTCAACGTGTTACTCTCCTGTAGTAGTGCCGTAGAGAAATGTCTCAGTTTTACAAACACTCAACGTGTTACTCTCCTGTAGTAGTGCCGTAGAGAAATGTCTCAGTTTTAGAAACACTCAACGTGTTACTCTCCTGTAGTAGTGCCGTAGAGAAATGTATCAGTTTTATAAACACTCAACGTGTTACTCTCCTGTAGTAGTGCCGTAGAGAAATGTATCAGTTTTAGAAACACTCAACGTGTTACTCTCCTGTAGTAGTGCCGTAGAGAAATGTCTCAGTTTTATAAACACTCAACGTGTTACTCTCCTGTAGTAGTGCTGTAGAGAAATGTCTCAGTTTTAGAAACACGCAACGTGTTACTCTCCTGTAGTAGTGCCGTAGAGAAATGTCTCAGTTTTATAAACACTCAACGTGTTACTCTCCTGTAGTAGTGCCGTAGAGAAATGTCTCAGTTTTATAAACACTCAACGTGTTACTCTCCTGTAGTAGTGCCGTAGAGAAATGTCTCAGTTTTATAAACACTCAACGTGTTACTCTCCTGTAGTAGTGCCGTAGAGAAATGTCTCAGTTTTAGAAACACTCAACGTGTTACTCTCTCCTGTGGTAGTGCCGTAGAGAAATGTCTCAGTTTTAGAAACACGAATTTCTAAGAAACACATTAGATTGTCGAGTCCTAATTGTTTGACTAATAACAATTCATTCACTTTCACTACAACAAATGTAAAAACCCGAATTGGTATCGAATCCGTCCATCAGGGTTTCAAATACGATTGTCCAAATTGTGATAACCTGTGGGACCTAAGGGACAACTTAAAAAATATTTAATTTCGACTAAAACAAAAACGAAACATTTTTGTTTTTGTAGTTTGTTTTATTTTACGACAAATATAAAAGACGACGAAAACGAATTTTTCGATTAAAAAAGAAAAGAAAACGAATGAATTTTTGTTTTTCTGTTTATCTGTTACAATTTTTCTGTTTACGCTACACACATATAAATGTCATACATAAAGTGATAAAGTTACTAAACAATAATAAGGAGTCTAATATTAACAATAATAATTAGCCACAATACTAAGGAACAGTAATACATCTGCATCACTGTGGGCTGCTGCAGATGTAATGATGTAAAGTGAGTGATGTTTCTGTAATAATTTAAATTAGATGGCCAAAAGCAAATTACGTATTTAAGTAAAATAGCTTGCTAAATTTAGTGCAAAATAATTATAATTTTGAAATAAATAAAACAGAAGGTAATGACACCTTTTTTAACTTGTTGTTCAAAAGTCAATTTCCATGGAAACCAGAATTTTCCAGATATGAGACCCAGCCCTAAAGTTGCGCCATACATTCAATATTTCTGGAAGGTCTGGGCAGTATTAAATGCTAGTTTTGGCTGCTGGGATAAAAAAAAGCCACATCTGTTACACAAGGGCCAACTACGTACTGTACTGTATACATCATACAGCATTGGACAAAATAGACCATATCTCTAACCGCATCATCCGTTGCCACTTCTCATGTTCTGGGAGACTGGCTAAGAAGTTTCCTAAGGTGGTTCTGATTATGTGCTACTCTCCAACTAGTGTTGCCCCTGTAGAGGAGGTGGAAAATTTCAACCACAATCTACAAGCAGATACTGATGGAGTGGATCAGCATGCATTCTTAACATTCCTGGGGGACTTTAATGCAAGCCTGCATCAATCACCTACATCGCCCTGGGTCTATAGCAATAGTGTCAACCGAAATTCCATCCATCTTCAGGATTTTATCTCTTGAAATGGATTGTTTTCGGCTGGAATCCAGTTCAAGAAGCGAACTGGAAAGCTATGGACTCATAGTGGACCCAGTTGTCACAAGTCCCAGATAGACCATATTCTGTTTCGTAGGAAGTACAGGAGCTCTATACATGACTGTAATGCATTTACACTTCGACCCTTCTCCAGTGATCACCACCTTTTTGTGGCCAAGGTAAGACTTAGTCTGCGTGCTAGCAGAACAACGAAATGTGCCTTGCCGCGGCATGACTGGTCCTCTCTGTTGCAACAGCCAAGTGTGAGATCCAGCTTCACACTACAGCTGAGCAACAGATATGAGGTTCTTGCCTCTGAGGCGGCAGATCAATGTGAGGGCTATACTGCCTTCACAGAAGAAGTTAAGTTAGCAGCTGCAGAAACAGTTCCTGTATACCCTCGAAACAGGAAAAGGGCCCCCTGGACTGACAACAAAATCCAGAAGTGCCGAAATGACCTATATAAGGCGCAGAAAGAGTCCCGACTCAAACAGACTACAGCGGCCAAGAATGCAGTTAAGGCTGCATCTAGGTCCCTGAACAGGCAGTACTCTGTTAATCTACAGGAGCTCATAAACCAACAGGTTGATGACATCAATGATGCTGATGAAAGCAGGCAATCATCCCAGGCATGGAAATCTATCAACTTGCTTACTGGGCGGAAAAGCCAACCAACCACCAATGTTAAGGCTGAATCACCAGCCGATCGCCTCAATGGTTGGAAGGCCCACTTTGAAAAGCTCCTTAATAATGACAGGGTATTGCCTGATAACTTTATAGAAGTAAAAGTGTCTGAGTCTGTACTCCCAGATATTCCCATTGGCGATATATCCTTTGCAGAAGTGAAGGCTGCTGCAAAGAGCATTAAGACCAATCGTGCCAGTGGAGTAGATGGTGTTCCCCCTGAGGTCTTTAAAATACCTGAGTGCTTAAAGCTCATCTATCCCATCATAGTAGACATGTACCGAACAGCAAGAGTCCCACAAGAAATGAAAACAAATAAGTTGGTGCCAGTTCCCAAGAAGGGTAACCTAACACTCTATGGTTCTTTTCGGGGAATCTCATTGATCTCGATTGCTGCAAAGCTATACAATATAATTCTATTAAATCGCATCAGGGATCCCATTCAGAGACTGCTCCGTGGAAATTAGAATGGGTTCCGTAAAGGTCGTGGGACCATGGAGCCCATTTTGGCACTTAGAAGGATAATTGAAGAGTTATCAAAAAAGAAAGACAGGCATCTGGCTGTTATCTTTGTTGACTTCTTCAAGGCCTTTGATTCAGTCTCCCGCTCACGTATGTTCAGCATACTTTCATTATATGGGATTCCTGATGAAATTATTGCAGCAATCAGATCAATATACGATGGTTCGACAACATTTGTGTCTACTGTTGATGGTGACACAGAACCATTTGAAGTGTTATGGGGCGTCCTCCAGGGAGACACACTTGCAACATTCTTGCTCATAATTGTGGTTGACTATGTTCTACGCATGTCCTTATATCATCATAATGATGATGGGGTGATGATAACTCCACCTACTGGCTCCAGAAGTCGAGGAAATCCTGCCAAGTACCTAACTGATCTAGACTTTGCTGATGACTTAGGAGTACTCTCAGAATCACTAGAGGGAGCCCAATGGCTCCTCAACTCATTAGAACATGCTGCTTCTAGTGTTGGTCTTTTTATTAACTCCATAAAGACCAAAATTTTGACAGTTAACTTTGAATGTTCTCAGCAAGTCTCTGATCGGTGGAGCATAAGCTCAAAGGATGGTATGCTTGAGCATGTGGACGACTTCTGTTACCTGGGATCATGGATCCGGAAGTCAGGTGAGGACCTTCGAATACGTAAGGGAAAGGCATGGGCAGCCTTGAATAGGCTTTCCAGGATTTGGAAGTCACCGAGAATTAATCGGAAACTTAAGGTCCGATTATTTAGAGCAGCAGTAGTTACAGTACTCCTCTATGGGAGTCCATGCTGGGCTCTAACTGCTGAGGACACCAAATCTCTGGATGGCACATTCACAAGAATGCTATGCCGGGTTCATTGTGTCAAGTACAATGCACACATCTCCAACCAGACACTATATAACATTGGAGGTGTCTCATTGTTTCCCCCAAGCTTGACACTAGAACAAAATCGCCTCAGCCAGTGCATAATCTTGTACTTTGGCAGCCTCATGGAGTGAATAAGCATGGTGGACAGCCCATGACTTTCTTGAGACGCATCTTAAAGGACACTGGCCTTGAAGATGCGGATAATCTAGCAAATGTCATGGGTGATAGGGAGTTGTGGCGGCGCAATTTTGTCGACAAGCCGGCACAGCATTCTTAAAAATGCAGCTTCAATGCAGCATGCCGATACTAGTATACATCACCTCAGCTAAGGAAATCTTCCTTTGTGAAAGTTGTTGATTTTCCTTAGCTTCGTGGATTTATTAAAAAAAAGGTGACATTCCACCAATAATCGTAATATATTAATATGGTTACCGATAAAATATTTTAAAAAATGCAGACGTTTGCTTATTTTGATTTATAATGTAATTGTTAGGCCTATGTAAAAGCTTCTGTGGGATGTAACTGGCCCTTCGCCCCGCAACCCAGTTTTTCCCCCATACGCTAAAATACTCTGAAACCTACTGTAAAGGTTTTTCTGGGATATGACTGATTTGTTTTCTTTGCTAACCAGTTCCCCCCTCCAAGGCGTTGGAATCCTTTAGGAGGGATCTGAGCTGTTCGATTGGCCAGCCGGCTTGGGAAGGTTGCCCTAGTTACCCATAGCCCTGCGTTGAGTTAGTTCTGATTTCGACCAATCCCGAGCTACTGAACTGAAATTATCCTGTCTCACTGCTG
Source organism: Nemertoderma westbladi (assembly GCA_032718475.1). Classification (NCBI taxonomy): domain Eukaryota; kingdom Metazoa; phylum Xenacoelomorpha; order Nemertodermatida; family Nemertodermatidae; genus Nemertoderma; species Nemertoderma westbladi. Next base: position 244 of record JAUCBJ010008418.1, on the reverse strand, counting down.
ATTACATGTGTTGAACGGGATTCTTGGAAAATAAGAGAGCTAAAGTCACGGGACTTTTGTTATGATTTTGAGACTTTATTATCAGTGTTTTAAGACCGTTTTGATATAGCGAAATGTTTTCTGCCTTTTTATAAGAACATTAGTAGGCTAAATTATAGAAAGCATAGCTATTATCGATTTGATCCAATTCGATCCGATTCATATCGATTTAATTCATTGATCTCATTACTTGCAATCTAATTGT
>JAUCBJ010008417.1:0-44104 GCA_032718475.1 Nemertoderma westbladi | reverse complement strand
TTACTTTGGCTCTGATTGGCCAATAACCTAATTCTCGGCTCCCACCTCTGTGGGAGTGTTTCCCCCCTCGCTGCTGTCACTTTCCTCTCCCAGAGGTTTAACCTCTGACCTCCCTTTGTGTGGCCCTTCGGGGTTTGTTGTCCCCGTTTATTGGGTGTGTGATACGAGGTTAATTGGGGATTAACCTCGTTGGTCCTGTCTTCATCCGTTTTACCTGCTTGCCACTTAGTTTTGGCGTTAGGCACTTTAAGTTTGGTTTTTGGTACAATAACCTGAGGGTTCCCCCCTACAACTCTTATGAGCCCCCAGGCTCTTTTGACTAGTGTCAACGAATCAATACCTGTTTCAAACAATGGCTTGTTTTCTCCCTTCATACAGATGAGTGCCATTATGGCCCGTGAGAACGACATTAAAAATTCATAACCGGATACCCGTTTTTATTTGACATCCTGTGGCCAACCTCTTAAACTGGTTATCCATGCCTTAATATTTACCCATTCATCTATGGTTACCATTGTTTCGATAATATCCTTCAACAGGGTAGCTTGATCTGGGTCAATTTCTGTTCCTACGCCAATGGAGCCACGGGTAATGAGCACCTTTGTTGGGGGGGGGGGGGGGGGGGGGGTGTGACTCCCATATTGGCTCGCTCTTTTTCCACTTGAGGTCCCCTGGGGGCTGTCGGTACCTTCTATATTTACATCGGAGGGAAGTCACAACGCTGGAGTATTTCCTTGTTGTCCTGACGCCATTGTTAATAATAATGGTGAGTTTATAATATTATGGTTAAACCTCCTGCTATTGCTACAGCAATATACTGATATATACTTTCAAGTCTTGATATTTTACAATATTACCATAATGATGGATCTAAAAACGAGTTTTAAGTGGACAGGTAGAAAATGGGAACGTACAATAACATATAAAAAAAAATAGAAAAAAATAACTTACATAATGGGGGGTATCTAATGATCAAGATTATGATGGGATTCACTAGTCTGGACTAGCACTGCACTGAAAAAGATAAACCTTGGTTTTAACTAAAAAAACCGCCGGTTTTCTAAAATAACCCTGGGTATTTTTACACCAAAACTACCGGGGGTTATTTTAAGAAACCGGAGGTTAAAGTAACATATAGAACCGTTGTTTCATTAATTATGATCCTATCTACAAGGACGCTTTTCCAAGCAAATAACGGTGGTTAATCTCTCAAAAACAAGGTTTTAAAGTATCTGAAACCATGGTTTGAGTTAATTAAATTAAGGTTTTATATTTGGGTACCATACCAGAATGGGGTTACAAATCAAAATACCAAGGTTATATTTCATGGCTAATCTCTCAAACCGAGGTTTAAAAAACCTATGAAAGCATGGTTTGTCCCTTAAACCAAGGTTTTAAAACCTAGAACACCATGGTTTGATTAATTGAATTACGGTTAAATAATTTGAATTTGAATAATTTGAAACGGGATTATTATTTAAATTATTTAAATTACTTAGATCACTACTATTCTCTAAACTTAAATTATTATTCGAATTATTTTGCGGGTTTGAATTGGAATTATTATTTAGAGTATTTGTATTTAAATTTAAATTACTACTACCCGGTAAAATATTATTTCCTGTAATAAATGGATTAGGGTTATCTACTACGGTACTATTAATATTAATTACTTCTAACGTACTATTACTACGCCCCCCCGCCCGTACGGCTACACCAGTTCTGGTTCTCTCGCCCGGTGCCTGTAAGTGGGGTCTCACTCTCTGACAGTTCCAACCGCGCCAGTTCTAGTCGGCGCCGCTCCAGTTTGGCTTGATATTGCGCAAGCCTGCCTAGCCGGGCACGCAAATCATCCCGCTCACGCTCTGCCCCTATCTCTCTCTCTATGCACTCTCGTAAACTTTGCTCGGCCAACTTGGTATCTCTCGCAACCATCTCAAACCGCCTCGCCGGCTCGCTCTCTACTCTCATCTCCCGCTCTCTACACTCCTTGACTCTCTCTCTACACACCTCGACTCTCTCTCTATCCTCCCTTGCCCACTCTCTTTCTCTCTCCAACCATGCGGTTTGCTGACTCACTTGCCTCTCTAATTCTTTCTGCTCTCTCGCCACCATTGCTAATTCATACGTCAGATTTATTTTCAGCACCCTTCTTTCTTTCGTGGAGGATGTAGCAGACTTATCGGTTGCGACGGACTCCCGTCGCCCCTCCGTCCCACCAACTTTCCCCCGCCTCCCGGAACTTCCTCCGACCGACGAGACCGAATCCTCGGGTTTAACCTCGGATTCGCCCTCCTCAGGTCTCTTCCAACCCACTAATTTTACTCCCCGGGCATCGACTAAGTATGGCCCTACGTACACTACGCTAGGTTCCATACCCCCACATTCCCATAGTTCAATCAGTTCGTTGGCAACCCCCCTCGCTCTCTCCTCGGCTAGTTCTCTCTGCCCAGAACACACTAGGTAATCAAAGTATCTGTTCGACTCACCTAGTCGTCTCCTCAACTTCACCTGGTCTATCTCAGCCCCTCCTCTAGCTTCCTTCAGTTGCTCCCGGGTCGCGGCGTAGGCCCGTCGAAGTCGATCAGAAACCCCGACGTCCTCGTCGCCGACCTCTCCTCCATCTCTCCGGGTCCGACGTCGTACGGGCGGCCCCACCGTCGCCGTTCAGGTGGGCCGTCCGTCGCCCTCGGTCTGTGGCTGACCGGTGACATCGGTATGTCGACCCTCGCTCCGCGTCGACTCGTCTTTCTCCCTTTCGACTCCCGACTCGTCTCTTCCTTCTCGTTGTAGACGGCCCCCCTCCGTTTGGGTTGCCGGATCGTCTGTAGTCGACGGATCCGGCGTCGTGGGTCGATGCCGTCTCGCCGCAGCCTCGCGGATCATTAGGTTGTCGTCCGGGGTCCACGGCGGTGTCGTCTCTCCTATTCGGCTCATCTTTGTCTTTGGTGGCTGGCAGCCACAGTCTGTCAGTTGGTTGGATCTAGTTCTATCACTGTCAGACTGTTAGGGCAGCTGCTAGGATTCTATCACTGTCAGGGCAGCTGGGCGGATCTGATTCTGTCACTGTCAGACTGTTAGGGCAGCTGCTGGGATTCTATCACTGTCAGGGCAGCTGGGTGGATCTGATTCTGTCACTGTGACGGGATCTACGGATCCCGGTTTATCCGTTGGGTTTTCTATCCACGCGTCCCCGCCGTGTGTGAAAGGTAAAAGAGTTCTGATGTTCGGTAATATGTATAAAGGTATAATAGTCTGATATAGCACAGTATAGCATGACACGGTTACCGGTAGATAAGTATGTATGATGGCGGTAGCGGACGGTGACAGAAGTCCCCGTTCCACCCTACTGATCTGACTGAGTAAACTAAACTGAATAGGGAAGCACCAACAGGTAATATATGTACTGCACAGTTGGCCATATTACTGTACCTAGTCGATGCTGTCCCCCCATTGGCTAATATACCACCCACTTCTCGCCCTTTCACCTTCCCTGGTGTGTTTCCCGTTGCCCCTGTTGTTCTCTCTCTGTTAGGGGTTTGGCCCCTGACCCTTATTGTGTGTGTCTCCTTTGGGGCCTATTGTCCCCGTTTACTGGGCTGACACGAGGTTGATTGGTAATCAACCTCGTGCTCCCAATATTGCTCAACGGCTTACTTTGTGGGTTCATGTTAGCGGAATTGGATAAGCTAACAAGCTGGCATTAGTGAGCATGCCCAACAGAATATATTTCGGTAACCTCCCTTGAATTATACTTGAGTGAGTATAACTTGACTGCCCGCCCGCAATTGTGAAGGTCTTCACATCTTGCTTCAATAAGTTATATATAAAGTCATTTTTCTGTGAACCTACAAGATGCACTCGTGCCACTTCATCATCGATTTTATGGCATTTTATCTTTAGATTGATGGCCATTATTTCTACTCTCGCATTTGTTAATCCGGCAGGAGGCTCAACCTTCAGGAAAAAATTATGCGACACACGGTCCATACGAATTCGAGCAGAAATTCCAGGTGGCAGAAGTTTATCCTGAGCAGCCAAATCCATAAAGAGTGGCGCAATGACGAATTTGATATAATTCCCACGGATGTTGTTGTCAGTGCCAACAGGGACACCACCCTGGTTATTCTCATTATTCTCATAGCCACCAGCCCTCAAGATGCCACTTTTTTCATTTGCGTCTGTCAGTAGCAATGTTTGAAATATAGACTTATAAGCATAGAACCCATTCGAGGTTTCGACAAGTTTTTCGTTTAAATATAAAGAGCAATTTTCAAAGAGTGTGCCGCCGGGATAATTGAGATGGTGGAGGGTAGTATTGTCGTTAGCTCTATCGCCGTCCCAGGTAATTTTATATTTGATGTGGAATTTGGAATTTTTCAAATCTGTATAAAGAATGTTTGATTCGGGTACAAAAAATTCGATTTGGCGCGCATTTGCGTCGAGAGTAGAAATCGGGTAAATGTCCAACCAGTGTGAAGATGTGTATTCTCTTTGATTAGCTTTACTCGAAAATAAAGATAATTCTCTTTTGCTCATAGTTTCAGTTTTATTTTCATTTTTAGCGGATGCAGTTACTTTGGCTCTGATTGGCCAATAACCTAATTCTCGGCTCCCACCTCTGTGGGAGTGTTTCCCCCCTCGCTGCTGTCACTTTCCTCTCCCAGAGGTTTAACCTCTGACCTCCCTTTGTGTGGCCCTTCGGGGTTTGTTGTCCCCGTTTATTGGGTGTGTGATACGAGGTTAATTGGGGATTAACCTCGTTGGTCCTGTCTTCATCCGTTTTACCTGCTTGCCACTTAGTTTTGGCGTTAGGCACTTTAAGTTTGGTTTTTGGTACAATAACCTGAGGGTTCCCCCCTACAACTCTTATGAGCCCCCAGGCTCTTTTGACTAGTGTCAACGAATCAATACCTGTTTCAAACAATGGCTTGTTTTCTCCCTTCATACAGATGAGTGCCATTATGGCCCGTGAGAACGACATTAAAAATTCATAACCGGATACCCGTTTTTATTTGACATCCTGTGGCCAACCTCTTAAACTGGTTATCCATGCCTTAATATTTACCCATTCATCTATGGTTACCATTGTTTCGATAATATCCTTCAACAGGGTAGCTTGATCTGGGTCAATTTCTGTTCCTACGCCAATGGAGCCACGGGTAATGAGCACCTTTGTTGGGGGGGGGGGGGGGGGGGGGGTGTGACTCCCATATTGGCTCGCTCTTTTTCCACTTGAGGTCCCCTGGGGGCTGTCGGTACCTTCTATATTTACATCGGAGGGAAGTCACAACGCTGGAGTATTTCCTTGTTGTCCTGACGCCATTGTTAATAATAATGGTGAGTTTATAATATTATGGTTAAACCTCCTGCTATTGCTACAGCAATATACTGATATATACTTTCAAGTCTTGATATTTTACAATATTACCATAATGATGGATCTAAAAACGAGTTTTAAGTGGACAGGTAGAAAATGGGAACGTACAATAACATATAAAAAAAAATAGAAAAAAATAACTTACATAATGGGGGGTATCTAATGATCAAGATTATGATGGGATTCACTAGTCTGGACTAGCACTGCACTGAAAAAGATAAACCTTGGTTTTAACTAAAAAAACCGCCGGTTTTCTAAAATAACCCTGGGTATTTTTACACCAAAACTACCGGGGGTTATTTTAAGAAACCGGAGGTTAAAGTAACATATAGAACCGTTGTTTCATTAATTATGATCCTATCTACAAGGACGCTTTTCCAAGCAAATAACGGTGGTTAATCTCTCAAAAACAAGGTTTTAAAGTATCTGAAACCATGGTTTGAGTTAATTAAATTAAGGTTTTATATTTGGGTACCATACCAGAATGGGGTTACAAATCAAAATACCAAGGTTATATTTCATGGCTAATCTCTCAAACCGAGGTTTAAAAAACCTATGAAAGCATGGTTTGTCCCTTAAACCAAGGTTTTAAAACCTAGAACACCATGGTTTGATTAATTGAATTACGGTTAAATAATTTGAATTTGAATAATTTGAAACGGGATTATTATTTAAATTATTTAAATTACTTAGATCACTACTATTCTCTAAACTTAAATTATTATTCGAATTATTTTGCGGGTTTGAATTGAAATTATTATTTAGAGTATTTGTATTTAAATTTAAATTACTACTACCCGGTAAAATATTATTTCCTGTAATAAATGGATTAGGGTTATCTACTACGGTACTATTAATATTAATTACTTCTAACGTACTATTACTACGCCCCCCCGCCCGTACGGCTACACCAGTTCTGGTTCTCTCGCCCGGTGCCTGTAAGTGGGGTCTCACTCTCTGACAGTTCCAACCGCGCCAGTTCTAGTCGGCGCCGCTCCAGTTTGGCTTGATATTGCGCAAGCCTGCCTAGCCGGGCACGCAAATCATCCCGCTCACGCTCTGCCCCTATCTCTCTCTCTATGCACTCTCGTAAACTTTGCTCGGCCAACTTGGTATCTCTCGCAACCATCTCAAACCGCCTCGCCGGCTCGCTCTCTACTCTCATCTCCCGCTCTCTACACTCCTTGACTCTCTCTCTACACACCTCGACTCTCTCTCTATCCTCCCTTGCCCACTCTCTTTCTCTCTCCAACCATGCGGTTTGCTGACTCACTTGCCTCTCTAATTCTTTCTGCTCTCTCGCCACCATTGCTAATTCATACGTCAGATTTATTTTCAGCACCCTTCTTTCTTTCGTGGAGGATGTAGCAGACTTATCGGTTGCGACGGACTCCCGTCGCCCCTCCGTCCCACCAACTTTCCCCCGCCTCCCGGAACTTCCTCCGACCGACGAGACCGAATCCTCGGGTTTAACCTCGGATTCGCCCTCCTCAGGTCTCTTCCAACCCACTAATTTTACTCCCCGGGCATCGACTAAGTATGGCCCTACGTACACTACGCTAGGTTCCATACCCCCACATTCCCATAGTTCAATCAGTTCGTTGGCAACCCCCCTCGCTCTCTCCTCGGCTAGTTCTCTCTGCCCAGAACACACTAGGTAATCAAAGTATCTGTTCGACTCACCTAGTCGTCTCGTCAACTTCACCTGGTCTATCTCAGCCCCTCCTCTAGCTTCCTTCAGTTGCTCCCGGGTCGCGGCGTAGGCCCGTCTAAGTCGATCAGAAACCCCGACGTCCTCGTCGCCGACCTCTCCTCCATCTCTCCGGGTCCGACGTCGTACGGGCGGCCCCACCGTCGCCGTTCCGGTGGGCCGTCCGTCGCCCTCGGTCTGTGGCTGACCGGTGACATCGGTATGTCGACCCTCGCTCCGCGTCGACTCGTCTTTCTCCCTTTCGACTCCCGACTCGTCTCTTCCTTCTCGTTGTAGACGGCCCCCCTCCGTTTGGGTTGCCGGATCGTCTGTAGTCGACGGATCCGGCGTCGTGGGTCGATGCCGTCTCGCCGCGGCCTCGCGGATCATTAGGTTGTCGTCCGGGGTCCACGGCGGTGTCGTCTCTCCTATTCGGCTCATCTTTGTCTTTGGTGGCTGGCAGCCACAGTCTGTCAGTTGGTTGGATCTAGTTCTATCACTGTCAGACTGTTAGGGCAGCTGCTAGGATTCTATCACTGTCAGGGCAGCTGGGCGGATCTGATTCTGTCACTGTCAGACTGTTAGGGCAGCTGCTGGGATTCTATCACTGTCAGGGCAGCTGGGTGGATCTGATTCTGTCACTGTGACGGGATCTACGGATCCCGGTTTATCCGTTGGGTTTTCTATCCACGCGTCCCCGCCGTGTGTGAAAGGTAAAAGAGTTCTGATGTTCGGTAATATGTATAAAGGTATAATAGTCTGATATAGCACAGTATAGCATGACACGGTTACCGGTAGATAAGTATGTATGATGGCGGTAGCGGACGGTGACAGAAGTCCCCGTTCCACCCTACAGATCTGACTGAGTAAACTAAACTGAATAGGGAAGCACCAACAGGTAATATATGTACTGCACAGTTGGCCATATTACTGTACCTAGTCGATGCTGTCCCCCCATTGGCTAATATCCCACCCACTTCTCGCCCTTTCACCTTCCCTGGTGTGTTTCCCGTTGCCCCTGTTGTTCTCTCTCTGTTAGGGGTTTGGCCCCTGACCCTTATTGTGTGTGTCTCCTTTGGGGCCTATTGTCCCCGTTTACTGGGCTGACACGAGGTTGATTGGTAATCAACCTCGTGCTCCCAATATTGCTCAACGGCTTACTTTGTGGGTTCATGTTAGCGGAATTGGATAAGCTAACAAGCTGGCATTAGTGAGCATGCCCAACAGAATATATTTCGGTAACCTCCCTTGAATTATACTTGAGTGAGTATAACTTGACTGCCCGCCCGCAATTGTGAAGGTCTTCACATCTTGCTTCAATAAGTTATATATAAAGTCATTTTTCTGTGAACCTACAAGATGCACTCGTGCCACTTCATCATCGATTTTATGGCATTTTATCTTTAGATTGATGGCCATTATTTCTACTCTCGCATTTGTTAATCCGGCAGGAGGCTCAACCTTCAGGAAAAAATTATGCGACACACGGTCCATACGAATTCGAGCAGAAATTCCAGGTGGCAGAAGTTTATCCTGAGCAGCCAAATCCATAAAGAGTGGCGCAATGACGAATTTGATATAAATTCATAAATTCAATCACATATGTTGTTGTCAGTGCCAACAGGGACACCACCCTGGTTATTCTCATTATTCTCATAGCCACCAGCCCTCAAGATGCCACTTTTTTCATTTGCGTCTGTCAGTAGCAATGTTTGAAATATAGACTTATAAGCATAGAACCCATTCGAGGTTTCGACAAGTTTTTCGTTTAAATATAAAGAGCAATTTTCAAAGAGTGTGCCGCCGGGATAATTGAGATGGTGGAGGGTAGTATTGTCGTTAGCTCTATCGCCGTCCCAGGTAATTTTATATTTGATGTGGAATTTGGAATTTTTCAAATCTGTATAAAGAATGTTTGATTCGGGTACAAAAAATTCGATTTGGCGCGCATTTGCGTCGAGAGTAGAAATCGGGTAAATGTCCAACCAGTGTGAAGATGTGTATTCTCTTTGATTAGCTTTACTCGAAAATAAAGATAATTCTCTTTTGCTCATAGTTTCAGTTTTATTTTCATTTTTTATGCAAATACATCATTGCAATGATTATTTCGCTTTTTACGCCTAACGTTCATACCCACAGTTGGGTGTCGCCGTTTGCCCCCCTTCTTTTTTTTAGTTGTTGGCTTGTTGAATTCGTCGTATACGCGCTGGGCAATTCTACGCGTCTTAGGCCTCATACGGCCCGCCGCTTTATTCAACAAATCATCCGCTTTGCGATGCAAGAAACGTTTACCTTCGGGAATTATATATTTTCGTGCCGCTTTTGCCACCTTTGGAAGTGCTTTAGTTAGTACTTTACGCCCTAACTTACGGGCTAATAATCCAAGCCCAGTTGTCAGCATTCCTTTTCCCCGCTGTTTATTGGCTCGCCCTTGTCTGAGTCTATTATTAATCCACCCACGCCGCTGCCTGAGTCTATTACTCCAAATAGGCCCAAGTAAGTTACTTTTAGGTGGGTTAATTTGGGTTATATTACCTGGAAGAATGGCACCACCCTTAAAAACTGGTATGTCGTTATAACCCCCTCCCCCTCGTTGAGCATGCGGGCTGCTATATAATTTAAATAAATTTGAATCTGCCATTAGTTTTATTTATTTATTATATCATAGGTCCTATAATAAAATAATAAGAATAACTATCACCGCATACGTATATGCACAAACAATAAACATTAGATATTGCATATAACTGCTATAAACATAGTACTACAACAACAACAACAACAGTAAATATAATGAAAACCACCAACAAATTAAAGTTGTTTTACTAATCAACAATATTAACAACATTTTACTTTACAATTTGATGGTTTAAATATTATAATTTGACGTAATAATTACTTTAATAACCATTCACCATAGCCAGCGGCGAGTTTGATGGAACAGTAATTGGAACACGCATCGCCAATATCAGAATGAAATGCACACTTTGTTACTAGAGTATCATGGTAAGGGCATTTTACATTATAAGCAACATATTTTTCATTTATCCCATAAGACTCTAAAAGTTTTGCACTGACTTTAAATTCATTTTTTAATATATATAATTTTGGTGCTCCGCGAATTAAAATTTCAAATCCTCGACGTGCCTTTTCCCGCAACCATTCCTGTATAAATATCTTGAATGTATTTTGATCAATAAAACCATAATCAAAATTTATATGATGGCTTATATTGCAGACATGGGTGAGGCGTTCGCATTCACTTGAAGTTAATTCTTTGGCAGTCGGTCCGTAAATGAACCAAACATTTTCAACAGATTCAGTAATACTGTTATATACAGCAAACTCTTTGAAGTAAATGGTTCCAATGGGTTGGCTGTTCTGCGAATGGATTGTATAATACTGGAAATCTATTATTATCCCAGGCTTACCAAGGGGAGGATAATCACTGTCGCGACTTAGGTATTTGTTCATATTGATGACAACAAATAAAAATGTTTACAAAAATTTTGGTGAAACGTTTCTTCCAAGTTAATAATTGAAGCCACCTCATTTGTCAATTCGTATAAAATGAAGTGTTAAAATTGAATCTCCATAATGAAATTGCAACAAATTTCCTGAATCTCCAATCAACCGAACTCGTATATAACGTAAATTAGATGTTAAATTAACTTTTTTATAGTAGACTTCCTCAACTTCTCGACTAATAATTTGCCCATATTCCCCTTCTATGGGTATGCTACGCAACAGAGGGTATTCGCTATTGTCTACAAATTGAGGTTCGATGCAATTGATAAGTATATTTATGTTGGGTTCCAGTATTTCGACAGCATCAGGATGCTTATGGCAGTTGTACTTATTATTCCGTGAATCAATCCTTAGCAAGTGATAATCCCCTACAGCATTTTGTACACACATAAAACCTTTGCCATCAACCTCGTGTTCTGTTAATCCTAGGTAACCACCCAAACGTTTACTGACAAATATCGACAACTGTTTACCTTTAAAATGTATGGTTATATTACCAGAGCGTGCTCTATTATCAATTATATTAATTTGGCCTTTAATAAGGCTTTTGTTGAAGTACTCAATGATCCTTTCCAATGATAGGAAAGATCCTTCGGGGAGAGTAACATCATTTTTTTATTTTTTATGGCCTTTATATAAATGTCGCTATTGTCATACCTGATACTAGATACGTACGTTATACCGGTTAAACCTACTAACCATTGCCCTCTAGCGAAAGGTAAAGGAATTTGCAAATTTGTTTGGAAATCGCTGGCGCTATTAGGTGGGAATTCTATGGGGTTTGCGTTTGAGGGTAGTACAACGTAATAACTGTTCATTCTTGTAGTTTTTGTCGCCGTTGTTGTTTTTTGAGTTCTAGAACTAAAATTGTTTTACCTCCATGAAAGACTATATGCTTTCCTTTATGGTCGCGAAGCGTTATACTAATTGTATCGAGCACTTTTTTATTTCTTAATTGTTTGTAATGTGTGTTTTTGAATTCCTGGTTGATGAATGAGTATGGTTCCCATTTCAAGGGGATTATCCGCAAAAGAGGCGCCATCGAATGTCCTACGTGAGAAGGTTCAATCATATCTGTATATATAAACATTGTGTGTCTATCCCTCGTTATATCGCAAGGTTCGGGGAATTCAACTCCATCCATTTTGTTTGTATCCTTACAGCCTAAGTTCAATAAACCATCATCTTCGTTGTAGTGTATTGCCCAAAGCGCCCCAAGACCCATTAAATTATTTTTTAAACTCGATAACCTGAAAATATTTATTATATCTCCATAGAATTGGAAATAGCTACCTTTCTTACAATGTAGATGAATTTTTGATGTATGTTTTTGGTAGTTAAACTGAACATCTTTGAAACCGTGGTGGGATATTGAGGGATTTTTCAAATAAACTCTAATATGGTTTAAAATTGACTCAATAGAAGCATATAGCCCAAGATTAAAATCGATTTCTATAAGATTGTATGGAGCTATATGAAATTCCAAATCCTCATCAAGCATATATTCACCAATTCTAATTCCGGATCTTTGTTCAATATTTCTATAGGTCGACACATACTGTATTTCCTTTAGACCCGCGACCCAATCTGTGCTGACGGGGATAGGTTTGGACAACTCAATCGTGAAATCGCTGGGAGTGTTATCGGGATATTTATCTAGACTGGCGTCGGAAGTCAACGTTAAATGTAAGTAATCCATAATAATATAATTAATTATTATTATACGTGATCAACCCATCGATGTGTCGTAAAACCAACAAATTTAACCAAATATTGCTTTTTGCCGCTTTTATTTACTTTTTCTTTAATTATTTTTTCAATTGGTAGGAAATTAAATGGTTCTTTTACCTTTTGGATTTCATGTCGATAAAATGTCCCCTTTATAACGTGCCCATTCGAGTCCACAACTTCGTACATAGGGTACGGCTCTCGATCCAATCCTATTCTGTAAATTTCTACTGTATAATTAGGTGTATAACCTTTGTCAAATGGCTTTCTAGCTAAACTCAGCCGCACCTTATCACCAACCTTGAAATGAACTCGACGCTGCGCGCGACGTTTTCTTTTATTGGGATGACCCACACTCCCATATAGTTTTAAAAATAGGTCAGTTTCATTCTTTTTATTGACAGAGTTTGGTGCCATACCAATGGTTCTATGTATTGAATTATTATATGCAACCAATATTTTTGGCAATATACTCATCCATTCTCTATTCTGTCTCCTCGTGAAAATTCTGTACATGCGAGATTTGAGGGTGCGATTCAGCCTTTCACAGATACTAGCTTTAAATTGGCTAACTAATGTATAAAAATGAACATTATTGTTCTGTAAGAAATCTTTCACCAATTTATTAACAAACTCAGTTCCTTGATCAACTGCTAGTCGTTTAGGCTTCCTTTCTTCGAATATTGTGGCTAGGGCCCTTTTAATTTCGACCCCTGTTTTATGTTTTAGACCCAACGCCCACGCCTTCCGACTAAAACAGTCAATACAAGTAAGTATGTAACCGTAGCCATTATTCTCGCCCCTAAAAGGTTGCATATCACACAAATCCGCTTGGTATAGATCGCCAATACCACCCGTGAAGATTTTTGATGTAGGATAATGGCGTCTAGCCGGAGCCTGTAGAGAATAGGTCCGTTGAGAGCTTAGCCATTCATTCGCGCGGTTTCTCGAGACCTTCGCGGCCTTGGCGAGTTTGGCCACACTCGCGAAGCCAGCCGCATGTGAAGCGTCATAATATATTCTTCCTAGCCATTTGTTTATTAGATTTTCCTTGATCCTTCCCATCTGTAGTATAGAGTCGTGACGGAAAACATTTACAATGGCAGTTAATACTTAATATGAAACGCTCAAAAAACATAATATTTGGTTAGGGCACCACGTATTGTTTCCACGCGCTGTCACGTTTTGTAAGGGGAGGAGGAGGAGCCGCGCGCGCCCCCCGTCGTTTCAACCAACCGCGACCAATTAATTTTCTTGGCGTCCTTAAAAGTTTTAATAGCCCTATGAATGCCACTTGCCCCGGAATTATGTGTGTGTGTATTTTTCTTATTTTTCTTGTTAGTCAGCAATTCAATCAAATGGGAAATATTCGCCTTAGGTATAAGTTTATTTTCTATAAAGAGTTGATTATTACTATCGTCCCATCGCACCCTGTCACGCGAGAAGCGCATTAAATAGCTTAATAATCTTTTGCCTTTCCGAGTTGAAATTGCTACACCATCTAGCGGAGGTATTGCAGTATTGCTTCTTCCCTGAGTATCTGGTAATAAAGTTGGAACTAAATACAATTTTTTAAAATTTCCGACAGCAACCATTTCATTATACTGCGCTAGAGCTCACGTTTATGGGTTGATAGACTGTTTGTCCCAACGGATTAAATATATCTCCCCTAACTCTGATATTATCACTGGTTTTTTGATGGAAATCTAAAAGCAAGTGTGAAAAGGGCAATTGAGTTGCGTCATTATATGCTTGAACAATAAAATTTGTATTTTTTGGATACACCTGTCGTGCTAAATAACTTATTTGACTTCCGTCGCGAGGATTTTTTGTAAAGACACAATATTGAGCATTTAAACTTCTTGTTCTTGTTTCCGGTCCTTTACTAAAAAAATTATGCGTGATAAAGATAATGAAACAAGCAAGAAGTTTTGTGACGTTTTTGTGAAGATTTCTGTCAAACTCTCATTACTCTTACTTTCACTTAGCAAGTCGTCTATAATAATCAAATCGTTTTCATGAAAAATAGAGTTGATTTTCGGGGGTAAACCTTTGAATATATGCGTTATACCTGGGAATTTGGGGGGGCTGGCTCCGTAAAAGAACAATACACGTTTTGGGGCTACATCAAAGACCAAAGTTTTCTTTTTTACTATTTTGGAAACAAATACTGTTTTTCCCGAAGAACTGGGACCCGCCACAATCATAGCTGACCCCATCTTGAAGGAGGCATCGTATGACGTCATTTGTTGGTAGGTCTCCACCCTCTTAGATGGGGAATCTAGAAACTTGGCGGTTGACGCGTGTACCAGAGGTACTAGGCCTATACCCCCGACGAGATTGGGCTAATTTTCTACCTCTTATGGCTGTTATTATGGGCGATATTTTCTGATATGCGTTAAGGCCACTCATTAAACCAGAGATTAGTAGATTTATAAACCCACCTCGCTGAACCAATCGTTTGCGGTAAATTCTGATGGGAAACTTGGCTTTTGGTTTTTTAGCGATCTCGCATATTGTTTTTTTGTGACGTTTAAGCCTCGTGATTGTTTGCTCTGGAATTTTTACGTTACCATTTAGTACATTAAGAATAATATTAATTAGAAAACTTATAAGTTCATCGGTTCCACCGACGCATAAGAAGGTTTTTCTACGGTTGGGGGAGGCGTTAGATAAGAACTTTAAATCCCCGTCAAATTTTTTAATTAAAGCTTTGAATGAACAGACAGACAGACTAGATTTATGTAAATGTAAAAACTGACATCAGAAATGAAATCAGCACCCCCTAAAACCCAAGACCATCAATAAAACACATTATATATATATATATATATATATCAAAGGAACAATGATAATATCCGCATTTAAAAACCAAACGAGATCCTAAAGGGCAAACCTTCAAAATTTTTAAATTTTTCAAAAATTTTAAATTTTTCAAAAACGAAAAATTTTTATGAAATTTCTAATTAAATATTACTACCCAAATTACTAATAAAATTCAAACTTTTTTAAGTTTTGACTGACTGACTGACTGACAGAAAGACTGACAAACCGACAGACAGACAGACAGACTAGATTTATGTAAATGTAAAAACTGACATCAGAAATGAAATCAGTACCCTTTACAACCTAAGACCATTAATAAAACATATTATATATAATAATGCGAATAATGATAATATCCGCGTTTATTTAAAATCCAAACGAGATCCCACTGGACAAACCTGAAAACTGGCATCAGAAATGAAAAAATTAAACATTACTATCTAAATTACCAATAAAATTCAAAAACTTTGGAAAAAATGTTCGAAATATCCCAGGTCTTGCCATACACACAACATTTCGTGTATAAAAAATGCAAAATGTTATAATATTAGAACTAGTGTTACCCCGACGATAAAAATACACAAGAATATTGTTAAATATCTCTGGTTCATATCTCACCGCCACATTATAATAATTATCTAAAAAATGAAATCCGACCGTTTTCATTAATTTCCTATAGTCTATGTTTAGATTGTTAATAATATAAGTTTGGCTGTTGATTGAAATAAAAGTTAGTTTATAATCAGTATTCTTATATATATACCTAATAATTTTATTAATTTTAGGTGATTTCCCAAGTACAGTGACCTTACCGCTCGGGAAAAAGAGACATGTCCCACCACAAATTTTAGCGATATATTGAAAGGGTTTCAACACAACTTTTCCCTTTAGATTTCCTTTAGCCAATGCATCAAATGATATACAACCATCGACCAACCTCAAGCTAATATTGTTGTTGACAATGTTAAAAGACATTGGGGTCGCTATTCTACAATGGGCGGTACGTATAGTTTTGGGGTTGGTGCTTTGCACCCGAGGTGAGTTTTATAATGTCCGTAAGGTACACTTTCATTAGCTGATATGTAGTACCTTTTGTCCTCCCACAGTGTTAATGATTTCTTTTTTTGTGAAAGAGTATATATTTTATGTAAATTCGATTGAAACCTTTGAATATATTCGTAGTGCTCACTAATGTTGTTATATACTTTTAAATATGATTCATGAGAGAGCTTCTTATTTATAACTACCTTTGCTACTCCTTTAGCGGCGCGTTTTGGTACTGACCCCCCTTTAAAACTATAACATTTTGGTCTGAGTAAAATGAACTACTCTTAAGGTATAGATAGACTTTCCCTCATCCTTTAGATAACCATATTTCCCTTTCTGTTCTACTGTATACAAGGGATGGGTAGTGGGATAATTTGAACCGTCTAAAACATTTTTTGATTGTAGTGCAGATAAGAATTCTAATTGAGATAAGCCAACGCACTGTAGAAAAAATGAATCGGTGTCCCCACCTAGCAGATGTATACTACATTTTAATTCAGATTCTAAAGGTTTTAATTTCTCATAGTAGAAGCTATAGTAGTCCAGCTTCGATAAATCCAACACGGCTTGACCTAGAAAAATTGGTTTTTTCAAACAGACCGCGGTTTTAGAAAGGACATGGCCGGATAATGTATCTGTAAACATAATTAAATTTTCGTGGTTCGGTTTGCTTAATAATAGATTGCATTTTTCGCTCGAAGAACAAAGTCGAAATGAAACGCGGTCCCTAAGGTTTTCCATTGATTTGCCGAAAATAGAGTTATTGCAACTTTTGTGAAATTTATCGTAGAAATCATTGGCGGCTGTTTTTCTTTGATTTGTATTATACTCAATAAAATCTTTAAAAATATAATCTTGTTGAAATTTAATAAGTTTATGAACTTTAGTCAAGCGCATGCCATGTCGAATATAAAATTGTAATAGTTTAACATGCACACCGTACTCGCTCTTATCAAATTGTGTTAACAGTAATTTTTTTGCCGAACTCCGAAATTTTTTATCACTATTATAATGACACCAAAGGGATTCCATATATGGGCTGAGAAATCTGTCATCAAGTTTAACATGCTCCGGCGCAAAAGGAAGCTCAGCTGTAGCATCATGAATGCTTTGGGGATGCTCGAGGTCTACAACGGCGAAATATCCATAATTTCCATCGACATTCAGACACATGATATCGACGCCGTCAGGATCCACCCATTCAAAGCCGCAATAAGGAAGTTTCCTAGACAAAGAGCCGCTATATAAGCTGTTGAAATCTAAATTATATAAATGAGCTTCTGGTTTAGTAGAGTCGTATGTCTCCGTGTTTGGTATATTTGAATTTGCTAGATGAAGGTTAGTAAAGGACACCCCGCCTCTAATGGATTTTTCGAAAGTTATATACATTTCATGGTCAGCGAGCAAACGAATGTGAGATTTAGAAAATTTCAGAGCCGCTGCAAAACTCAAGCCTGCCATAGTAAAGTAGTTTGTCGGTTCAAGGGAATAGTGACTCGAGCAATATCTGCGGAAATTTTCAAAAATATCTGCTAATAGCGATACATCAAGATGTAAATAAGCTTCCAAGTAATCGAATACATTTTTGCAACCAAATTGCTGCCAGGAGAGCTGGGCGAATGTATATTCTTCGGGGCTGATAGATGATAATGTTAATTCGCTGCGAAACTCTTCCTGATTAGGTAGCTTTGTATCTTGCAATTTGCTCAAATCATTGACATATTCATATGGGAAGACCGACTTACGCCGTAGAATCTCATCAGATACATTGGGATATAATTTAACCATTTGCTTTACAGTGTGTGGAATAACTTCCCTTAAGTTTCCAACATCTTTTGTTAAGAATTCGACCAAGCTGGAGAGAGAAAAACTCATAAAGGCATACGAGTCAACAAACTGGATGGTTATCGATTTGCTAGTTGGAAGTCCTCGGGAATCCGCTTCAGGAATAGTGTAACCGAGCATGCTGACTGCCTCTGTCAATGGAATATCGATACGAAGGGAGATGTACTTTTCAGTATTTTTTGCGATAGTTGTAATATCCCAATTTTTATATTTTTCATTAGTGAAGCCTTTTTCTAGAAGCAAATGGGCATCGTATGAGAATAAGTTGTGATAGACAACTGGGAATAGGTGCCGTTTAACACTTAATTTTTTTTTTTTTTTTTTCTATGATTTTCCAAAGCTCTCTTAGTAGACATACCGCGAAGGCACCGCTCACAACGGTGGCAGTGCGTTGCGCTATTCCCATCCCCTCGGCCATTAAATAACCTATTCAATCGAGAAATACCGACAAAGTGGTTTGTCGATGTCGGATTTTCGCTCTCGATGAGTAGCAAATTTAATAACCTTTTCCCCTCAGCCTTTTTAGCGGTTGGTTGGCGTAAAATTGAAAGTCTCTCAGTTTTTCTATCAAAATACAATAAATTTATTAAAAAATTTGGGTTGTTTTTTTCAAATTTTAAAATATTAATTTTCCAGCTTAGGTTGGAATCTAATTCACTTAAATTGAAAAACTCAGAATACTGATTATAAGAACTTTGGCGTTCAGGATGCGATAAATATTTGGAAAATTTAGATGCCATAATTGACCATTTAAAGCAATCCCCATTATTACACACTATATTTATTACACAATGTTTATTTTTTATTTTTGTAGGTATTGTATGGGTGGCGTCGCCGCTGTGGCCAAATCGATATACGGATCGTAAGTATGCCCCAACAGTAAGTTTCATGCGCGAAATCGAAATGACCCGCCATCCACTACCCCGCGTTATGAATTGCGATAATTTTTCGTTGATATAAGAAGTGGCAGATATGTACCAGTCTTCGAAATCCTCACCATCCTCTAGAGAATTATCAGCGCGATTAGAATTAAAATGAAATTCTTCTTGCAAAATATGATCGACTTGACTGCGTTCCATAACTATGCTGGTAACTAGCCATACTCTATAAAACATATCCATGAATTTAGAGGCAAACAAGTTAAAAACATTCAGAGCGTGCGCGCTCATAAAGTTTAAATAATTTGATACATCCGGATAGCTATTATCATTGGGAACATAGTGTACATACTCTTGAATGCGTGAATCGTGGCAGGTTTTAGTGCGCTGAAATCCCGTGTCGGGTATGGTGGAAGTATCGACCACACTTGTCGAATTCGTGTTGGCTTCCGCTTGGGATGTTAGTTGGGCTCGTTTGCGTTTGCGAGAATTATAGTGCTGTCGATGGCAAGCATGGCCAATATAGGAATCAAAGTTTTCGAATTCTTTATTACAGGTTGGGCATGTCCGCATATAAATTACGTGTCTGTAATTCGGGTGAGAGAACCTAGAACATCTATCGCGGTGAAATATTGCTATTCTTTCACTCTTGGTATAGCAGTCACAATTTTTGCAAATATAGCCATTGAAATGCGAACGCAAATGTTGTAAATAATTATTTTTCAGTAATGTACAGCCACAAAAAATACACTTAATATCCATCATTAATGAGTCTGTTGGTAAAGAGATGCTACACACATATACATACATATGTATATATATTATATATATATATATATATATATACTGTAACAGAACTACTATATGGCGCAGTACTTACTTACTTATCTCGATACTTGCTACAAACTACTTGACCAATCGGAAATAACTGAACTGACTGATTATCCTAATTACATACTCTGTTATTGTTATTTTGCTTTCTGTGTTGGCTATATGATATTCATGTCCGTCTGTAACCACAATATATTTTACATTAATAATAAGAACAATTAACTTCATTTTCATACGATGCCAGCGTTGGAAGCTTAAAACGGTCTTCGGCGTCGGTACGAACTTCAGAAACATATAGTATTGGAGCATTGCTCCGTTCAAAGATAATTTGGGTTATTTTATCTCCAATAGATACAGTGTACTCTCGGTGTGAGTTATTAATTAAAATAACCATAAGTTCGTCTATATTCCCGCATGCCGGTTTTGAATCTAATATACCTTCCACAACATCAATCCCAATTTGCGATAGCGCAAACGGTGGAGAAATTCTTCCATAGAAATTGGGTGGAAGATATAATTTAATGCCTGTTCCAATGAGCATTCGCGTGTGTTGCTCTATCGTTCTAATTACGGAGCTGAAAATATCTATTCCAGCGGGACAATAAGGCCCACAAACTGGTGCTCGCGCTGTAGCGGATAACAACTCAACTCTAATTGGTATAATTGAATTAGCGCCGCAGTAATAATTACTTTCAGATTGCAATGTAGTAAACATTTTCTGTTTTATTGCATACAAGACATTCCCAAACAAAAATGATATAATGAATAAAGAATTCAAAAAAATTATTTTATCTATACCCTCGAGGTTTTCACACATTGTCACGGCGATTATTAAACAAATATTATCCAATGAGAATGCTTATATTATAATATTTTATTTCTTCTTATCTATAGCGATGTTCACACGTTGTCATGACTAAACAATGTTGTCCTTCGACTATACTTATATCTAATTGGTCATTGCAGTGTCGGTACTACTGTAGTACTCACCCCGGTACCAGCACTTGTGATTCTAGCGATACTTGCACTGGTGTCGGCTATTTGTATGGTACTTGTACTCAGCTTAGCTATTAGAATTTGTGAAACTACACCCGATTACTAATTTCGCTAGTGGTACTTGCGCTGGTGTCCGCAGTGCAATTTAAACTGGAACTGGTGTCGGCGCATGTACTTGTGTACTAGTATGTTATATAAACGGTGTGGGGTAGAACTTTCCCAAAAATAAAATATTTAACACCATGTGCAACATAATAAATAGCTCCCATTGAGAAAAAGGACCACTATACATAAGCATATTAATTAGTTAAGAAATATTCATAGTTTACTTAAGTTTCGTTTATTACATAATAAGAATAAATTATGGGAACATCTGGGCACAGCGTCAGTATTCTCGCTAATTATTAATTAATGGAATAATAATTGATAGACCTTTAGTAAAACATCTGTCGATCCTTTATAGTTTATTATAGCTAATCTAGTAATTATTACATAAACATACACATGTTGCGCAACTAACTATTGCATCATTATTAATTATATACTGTATATAATAATAATAAATATAGCGTCCTACATTCTATACTTAGTAATAGAGCTTTTGAACTGGCAAATTTATAATTATTTAAAAAAACGTTAGAAGTATTATTGTTGTCAATAATTATGGCTTCATACAGTGCCAGCACTACGAACCCAAATGTAAGTGTGCATAATCTGAAAAATATGTGGGCCTTGGAGTGCCCCGAAGAGGGAATTGAGATGAAATTGTTTGACCGCAAGTATATGCGGTGGAGCAGATATAATAACGTCAAAGGCCGCACTGTGGTAGAAGAGTCAATTAGCCTGAGCTACAACGATATAAGATTCATCTTTGAATTTTTGGGCTTTAAAAAAGAGAGCCTGGAATACTATAAGGAATATTCCAGGGCTAGTTTGGTTGTCATACCGGTGAATGACAAGTACCTGCGCATAAGTAAAAGTGGCGCTTCGATCGGTATAACGCGCAAAATTGTAAATATTGCCCACAGCATTTATGGGAATATAATTCTTGGGCGACTCGAACCTAAAAGGAAGGATATCGACGGGGATAATCTGCTAAAATTTGAAAATTGTAGCTATGTTGGTTACATATTCGACTTTGGAGGTCAGCGATTTGTGGGTGTTTGGGAGGCAACTAATACAGACAATGGTGTAGGCATTCTGTATTATAACGGTCTGAACCTCCGGGCGAATGAGTTTGGTAAACTCAACTTTGAGTTAGAGGCGGGTACTAATGAAAGTATTGAGGAAATCAGCGCAAGATATACGTCGATTGTGAACGAACGCGGCTTGCATCTATCACATAACTTCGAAATTAAAGTTATTTTTATTCCGCGAAATCGGACCAACATCGAGCTAATTAAGAAATTACAAATGTACATGGAACACCCTTTCCCGGAGGAGTGTGACTTTCTACCAGTAAAACGGTTGATTGTTGAGGCCGCAATTGATGAGGCGATGGACTCGGATCTCTTGAAAATAGAAATGCCGAACGATGTTACTCAAGCAGCGAGCATGCCGCAAGCGATTGAGAAAAGAATCGATCTTTTTGAAAAAAAAAAACAGAAGACGCCATTGGAATAGAGAGTGAACCTCTGGAGAAAACGCCGCGAGCAGTGAAGGAAAAAGCTATCAAGCGAAAGCTAGAACTAATGGCGAAAAAACCAGAAATTACGTCGATATATGAAGACGTCAGCGACGCCGAAGGGGATGACAATTTCACCCCACACCACTGTACCATTTTGCACCTCAGAATTGCAAACGAACCTGTAAATTTGAAATAATACATGTAATAGATGCAGGATATATGTACAAAAAAAGTTAAAAAAGTTTTTTTGGCACATAAAATTATAGCAGGAATAAAAAAAGCCGACCTAAAGTCACCTATAAACTAAAATTCATAATTTTCCTATCAGCATTAGTGAATGTTAACTTACAAAATAATTTAAAACTCCCACCCCAGCCCCTTCGTTTTTATTGGATAATTTAATTATCCTACTATAAGCCGCAAGGTGCAGCGCCATTATATTAAATACTATTTGACCATACAGTATGCAACCCTACCCTACTGTTCTGTGTTACCGGTAGAGAGTTATTGTCTGACTGTGTGCTTTATGCCTACGGGCCTACTATGGTGTTGGGTAGTTTTCATTGTAGTACGGCTGTTCAGTTCAGAACTACTGCTAGTTCATTCTACAAAATATTAGCAAATTTTTTCAAAAACATTTTTTGTTTCAAACCCCATTAAACTATATATTTTCTGAAAGCTGGTGACGAGTAGATTACAGCTATGATAGTGGAAAACCTCCCATACCTGTTATCCATAACTCTCTATATACCTGTTTGGTAATAAAACTTACCATAATATACTCAGCTCCATTTGGTAAACTAATTGAAACATATTTGAATTTGCATTTGCATCTGCATTTGAAACAGGACTTTCGATAAACAACACTAATGCATAAAAACCATCCTCTCAGGACATTATTTTAATTAATTATACTGTCCGTGTTGTTCATACAATGTTTTAAATTTGAACACTTAAATCATGCATTTTGTCGTTAATAATGACATTAAAAACTTCTCCACCATACAGACCCACACTTCTTAACATTTTCATAAAATGAATTTTTATTTCACAAAATAAAATTTACCCAGAAATGTTATTATTTATTTATGATCTTATACTCTACAGCAATTATAGGATATTTACCGTTAAACATAATTAAATTGTTGAAAATAAATCAGTTTTGTAAGGAAATATCGCATTATTTACATTTGGTCTTACCTGAACAGTCGTAACGAGATTGGATAGATTATTAGAATCCGACGAGATCGAATCCTCGGGGTTAACCTCGGATTCGCGCTCGTGCGGTCCAGCCTAACCCACTAACTTAATTCCCCTGGCATCCACTAAGTATGGCCCAATGTACACTACACCAGGCTCCATACCCCTAGATTGCCACAACTCGAACAGTTTGGTGGCGACCCCTCTCACTCTTACACCCGCCAACTCTCCTTGCCCAAAGCGAACTAGATAGTTAAAATGTTTGTTCGACTCACCTAGTCGCTGATCTAGTTTCACCTGGTCCAGTTTTGCCCCCTCCTTAGCTTCCTTAATCTGTTTCCTCGTTGCGTTGTAGGCCCGTCGGAGCCGGTCGCTAACTCCGACGTCCTCGTCACCGACATCCCCTCTTTCTGACCGAAGTGAATATGACCCCCCCCCCCCCCCCCCCCCCGGTATTTGTACAGCATTTTATAGCCTGGTACTAATAGGGTTGAGGAATCCCGTTCACCTCACTCACCCAGGGGTGTTTGTTCACAAGGACGAGTTATCCAGGAAGTCATGGAGACGAGCCCAGAGCCTAGTTGATACTTTCTGGGATATCTGGATCTCCGACTACTTGCCCATCCCCCATCAACACCAGAAGTGGTTGGACCCCAAACGGAACCTCCGTTCTTCTTCTTCTATCCTAGTGGCGACCTCCGGCGACTCATCCTGACCTGTCCAGTTTCCAAACTCTGCCTTCTGGAGGAAGTCGATTCGGCAGGACCGAAATCCTACTGGGGTTTCCTTCCCTCGTCCCTCGTCCAAAACAGCGGCTACCGACCTTAATACGAACCCGACTCCTCCATAAATTCTGTCGATTCTGCATTACGCCTATGAACCCGGTACTGTATTGTAATATTTGGTGAAGGGATTTATGAATTTATTGCCGATTTGGTTTTATATTAGACGTGTGGTGATGTTTCATGATTTTCTTTTTCGGTATTGCATTGTGTCCATTATCAGGGAATTATTTTATTTATATTTGAATACTATTTGTGTGTTATTATAAATATTATATTTATTGCAGAGACATTGTCACAGGCTCCTTGTTCTGTGTATTTAATAAAGGGCACAAAGAGACTCTTACTTTCTTCAATAAGAGTGTGGGGGTAGGCGATTTGGTTCGCCTTATAGAACCAGCACACCGCAGAGAGTTGTTTGGGGGGACTCCCATTGTCGTCATAGAAGAGTCACCAATAAAAATTAATTTATTGAGTGTACCACGGAAACTAATCCAGATGAAGACAATAACGGATACAATGGAGCCTTTTCCATTGTAATGAACGACTTGCAACTTCAAGGAGTAAGTTTAGACATTTTTCTTTCTTCTGAGATTTATTTCACAAATCTCAGGGGGTGGGGTGTGTACAGGCTAACGCTCAGCACATCAAAAATTTAGCTGCAATGAAATTCGTCTGTCCCATTTATTCTCTTTATTTATCCACTCCCATCCAATATTTAATCGTATTTATTATTTATTTAGGCCCCATTATTTATTTAGTTTCAGTTTCGTAACCTACCAGTAGTAGTTGTGACCATATCCCCACTGTTGCGGCGGTAGAGCTCATTATCCTTTTGTTGCGGCTTTGCCCACTATGCGTGTTGCGGCTTTAAGTCCATTTTACCTATAATGTAGTGACTGAACCCTTTCCCCATGACAGTAATTAACCTTTTTCCAGTACGTATATTTATTTATTTTATTATTATTATAACGTCACATACTGTATATTTTGTTTTAAATTATTATTATCGTTATGCATTTAATATCCACGTACATACTGTATTTAGTAATAATCCTCTCAGAACCCTCTCAATTAGCGATTTACATTGCGCTGACGACCAAACTCAAATTTCTAAAATGCTAGAATAATATTTATTTATAGTTATTTTTTGTGCATTTTGGGCTATTCCGTTACCATTTTGATCACTCACCTTTTCCAGGCATTTGAATGAGGGCAGACCTGAAATTTTCGGCACCCTCCCGGTTTGTACATGGGCAGTTTCACATAGATTGATTGAATGTCCTCTATGAAATTTTGTGAGTTAAATTTAGAAACTCAAGAAAATTAGAATGAGATATAATAGAATAGAGAATAAAGAGAATAGAAAATTAAAATGATGTCACATTTTCATTATTATCAGTATTATCGATACCAAGATCTGCTAATGCATTGTATTCAGTTAAAGAATTAAATTCCACTTCCATATTTTAAGATAGAGTTACAAAAATATAACATAAACACTAGTAAAACCAAACTGTTGTAATTCGTTATGTTGAAGCTAAATCATGCAAACCTGTTGAGAGATTTTTAAAATTTCTGCAAATCAGCGGATTGATTTGATCGCGGAAACTGTTGAAATTTCGGAAAAATTTAGAAGTCGACTTCCAGAATCGCTGTGGTATATCATTTGATAATGCTCCTAGCTGAGTGGGTGTTACAATGGTGTGCAAGCTTGTTACTAAATCATTAATATTTCTACTTATTTTTAGAATATTTGAGAGTCCTTGTTCATTATATTGTATGATTATTTTTAAACTGTAGATTAACGAGATTTAATATTGCTTGCTTTAGTAATGCTTTGTTAATGGTTTGTGCTCCTTATTGGGTGTCCCTCATTAATGTTAGTATCCCTGATTAACATTTCGTCACCTTCAAGGCAGAACCCCCTAAGTCGATTTTTGTAGTTCTGAGATATTCGATAAAAACTGTTTATTTTTTAGAGAGATGCCTCAGTTTACTTGTTATTGTGTTTTTTGATAACTAAATGTATATAGAATTCACATAACTAAACTTTCAATTTGATATAGAATTACCTTTGAAATATATTGCGGTTTTTTTGTAAAAATTCTGACTTGTGGTGATTTGCCAAAACAAAGGGGAACACCATTTTCTGGTATTATCCCGTAACTATACAATAGTTGCGGGGTATTGCCTAGAAAACAAGGTATCCTCAATTTGGAAAACACCATAAGTCCGAATTTTTACAAAAAACACGCAAATTATATCAAATAAAAGCCAAGGCGTATCGTACGTTCTTAATAACTTAGTGCGTAGTGCGCACATAATACATGTGCGCATTTGTTATTAGCTAAAACGTGCTATCAAACATGTTAACTAGCACAGGATCAGGTGTTAGTATTACCTGTAAACGCAATAATAACAAATAATCACATACAATATAGCTAACACACTTGCGCACATGTTGAAAATTTTTGAATTCAAAATTCTAAAGGGCTCCATAAGTTTTTGATATTTTGGTATAAATTGCTTCTAAAATAAGTACGGGACTGTAGTTAGAATCAATTTGAACAAGGACTTTGTAGTCTCTATGAAGTGATTGACATCATTGGGAAACGTGGTAGACCTGTACCTGTGTTGCTTAGTAATGACCTAACAGTAGCCATTGAAAGATTAATACTTTACAGAGGTGAAGCTGGGGTAAGTAAGAGCATCCTATTTCTGTTCCCACTTTCAAATCAAGGTAAGTAGTATCCATATACGAGGTTATGACTGCATTAGAAAATATGCAAAAAAGGCAGGAGTGCAAAATCCCGCTTCCCTGACCTCAACCAAATTACGAAAGCCAATCGCAATAAATGTGCAAATGCTTAACCTTTCGGAACAAGAACTGGACCTTCTGGCGGAATTCATGGGACACGACATTCGAGTCCATATACAATTTTACAGACTACCTGATAAAATCCAAAGGGTGACAAAGCTCGTTCAACTGTTTAAGGTTATGGAGGAGGGCAAGTTAAGGAACTTCGCTGGAGGGAATCTTGATGATCTTCTACATGATCATGGTGATCCATGTAAGTAGTACCATTTGTTGGTTTTGAATTCAATTAAGGTCATCTCATGACTCACGTTTATTGTTTTGGATGATATAATCTTCCACTGTAACCTGTTCCTTCAATGTTCATCAATGTTCCTGTTCCTCAATTTGTATTTAGCATCTTCGATGCAGGTTCGATTATTTATGGCAGTAGTAGTACCAGTACTCTTATATGGGAGTCCATGCTGGGCTCTAACTGCAGAGGATACCAAATCTCTGGTTGGCACTTTCACAAGAGTGCTGCGCCGGTTTTATTGTGTCAAGTATAATGTACACATCTCCAATCAGACTATATACAACATTGGAGGTGCTCCATCAATCTCCCCTAGCATGACACTTGAGCGAGTTTTTGACACTTGAGCGAGCACATTTGAAGGAGTGGTAAAGAAGATATTGCATGAATGGCATGAGTTACGGGTAAAGATTGAGACAGTAGCACCTGCTCGTCAAGCTAAGCCATTCTACATTGCGGAATTCAAGGTTAATTTCAATAAACTTTTTGACATCATATCATACAAGGACCTATGTGCTGAAGAAGTAGACTTTGTGGGCGATCAGCGAAGTGAAAGAATAATGTATATTGGAGGGATAGATGGAATTGCGGCCATTAAAGCCAGGAAGAAGGAAAGGAGAGAATCTGACAAACAGCAACAGATGACTAAGGAGAAAGAGCGTATTCAAAAGGAAGCTGGCATTGATCTAGACATGGAACCTGAAGATATTGGGCAACTGCCAGTCGAAGTATCAAATTCACCTTGCAGTGATATTTATGTGCCAGAAACATCATCCAGTAAGGTAGGATTTGTTCAAAAGCGTATGAAACTGCCTACTGTATCATGTGAAGCAGACAGATATGGGGTGTCTGATAGAGTTGCTGATGCCATTGCTACTGCTACATTGCAGGATATGATGCCAGGATTTAAGGGGAGGGTATACCATAATTTGACAAAATTGTCGAAAAACTTTTTATTGGCTGATTAAGAGCAGAATTTAATGCTGAATCCAGTGCTAAAATCCGTTTTCACTAATTCGAAGTAGTTTTTGAGATATACCCCAAAAACCAAACAAAAGTCGGAACCGCATCCACTAAACACACTGCAATAGTATGCCGTTCGACATAAATTGAATTTTGTTCAAGAGACATTGTAAACAAAAATAATGAAGCTGCGGCGGTTACAAGAGGTGCCCTGCCCTTGTAACAGCAATCACAAGTGGAGGTAAATTTGAAGTATAGAAATTGTACAGGCAGACAGGCGATGATGTGTACATACAGTAACAGCCCAGTCAGAATACCATGTACTGTACTCGTTTCCTGTTTCTTCATTCACAGCTTTACAATCAGACCATACCATTGAAGAAATATCTCTGGTACCGGATCCTTCAAGTTAGTTATTCATTATGGCAGTAACAACAAACCTATCTAGGTCTATTACAGTGCCGGTACCCATACTGGTATGCTTTTTATTCTAATCACACCTGAATTGTACCGGCACCGTACCCTAATCATTGCTCGGGTTCCTGTGGGTCTCGTACCCGTCACTCCTTATAACTGTTCGGCCTACTACCGGTGATTACTGTATATCTACTAACCTGACTGTTTTGGTGCACGATGATTCCATTGGATTTGGGGTTAGGGTTAGTATGGCTGGTCCGTAACCCACCCTAATTGGAGGATCTGGTTTTGGCCCATGACAAGGGGGCCCCAGGGCCAGGGCCCCCTGTCATGGGCCAAAACCAGATTAAAAATTTTGTCCTGACGGGCACCAAACCCACAAATACCATTCAGCCATTGCTCGTACTGGCACCTTAGCTAAACTAATTGTATGCCCAGTGCCCACTGTTCAACTGGTAGGCTACTACAAGTTTAGACTGGCAGCATGTACCTGTACGTACCGGTACAGATAGAAAATCTTTTATTTTGTGGGCATAATAAATTGAAAATTGAGTTGATTTTACAAATATTTCCTTCCTATTTTATTTTTATCAATACTTTGCCTAATCAATACTAATATTATGCCGACCCCAGGGAAGAGTAAGAAGGTATTTTGTGCCAAACAGTTTGGACGTTCTGAATCTGGCAAATGGATTTCCTTGTCTTCAGATATCACTGACCTGTTGCCGGATATACCTGAAGATATACCGGTACCAATTTCTGAAAATAAAATAAAATTGGCAACAGATGACACTTTACCAGTAGCACAGGAAAGAGATGAAAAACTAGTCACAGGATACAGAATCATACATTGTGACAATTTGTTATCCATTATAAAAGCTGCCCATAATTGTGAAGAGACATCTAAGCAGCTAGCTGACAAGTGCAATGGAGTTGACAGTGTAATTCATTACAGCTGCTCGAAGTGTGATTTCGATTATAAACTTCAGTGTTCCCGTAATGGTACAGGTATATATAACTCAAAAAAGTCTAAAGACCTAAATCTTCGTTTGGCTTTTGGAGCTACAGAATTTGGTGGTGATCTTGAATCGTTGTACACGCTATCAACTGCACTTGACATACCAATAAGCATGCATCAGGCCAGTTTTTCGAAATATATCACAGAGCGTGTTGGTGAAGACATGACTTCAGCGAGGAAAGAAATCAGAAGATCTGATGAATTGCCTGTTGAAACTGCAGTTTCATTTGATGGTGCATGGGCCAAGAGGGGTCACACATCGGATTATGGCTATGGTGCAGTAATCTCTATGGAGTCTGGCAAAGTGCTTGATTATGGGTTCCGTACCAAGGTCTGCAATCAGGTTACTTTCAATCCCCTGAACAAGCAATCTAAGGAATATAAAGTATGGCTTGAGAGCCATACTAAAGATTGCTCAACATGTCAAACAATTCATACAGGATCAAGTGGTTCAATGGAGGCCAGTATTGGCATTGAGTTGTTTAGTCGTTCAAACTCTGGTCTGATGGGTGTAAATCATGGATTGATGTTCAAGGAACTGATATGTGATGGAGACAGCTCAACATATAAGAATGTTTGGAATGTCTATGGAGCCTGTGATAGCTGTGAGAAGTATGAGCCTATGACAAAAGCTCAAAAAGAGGAATTCGACAGTTCAGATAGGGGAAAGGAACATTGGTCTCAACACTCCGATAGTACTGTCGATTGCAACAGAGTAAATAAACTGGATTGCATAAACCATGTGCAGAAGCGCCTCCATAAAGCCCTTCGAGATGTTAGAGAGAACAACAAAGGCAAACTCTCTGATGGCAAGTTTGTTGGAGGCTCCAAACATAGACTTACTCTCCCAACTTGTGAACGTCTATCAAGATATTATGGCAATGCTATTAGAAAGAATGTGGATGCTACAGCAAAAACTCCAGAAGAAAAAGAGCGATGTCTCTGGAAGATGAAAAGGGACATTCTCGCAACAATCGTTCATAGCATTATGCTGCCAAAACCTGAAGTACGCCACAAATATTGTGACAAAGGAGAATCTACTTTTTGCAAGTTTCAGGCAGGTAAAAAATTCACAGACAAACCTCACCACCTCGATCCTGTGTTTCTACCACTGCTACTTCCAGTCGATAGACGACTCTCAGATCCACTTCTCCTTCAGCGATGCTTACCGGGATATACCCAGAACCAGAGTGAGTCTCTGAATGGCGCAGTGTGGAGTAGAGCTCCTAAACATAAATTTCATGGCCATAAACGCATCAAACTAGCCATCAACAGTGCCATATTGAGTTTCAACAATGGAGCATCTGGTAGATTGAAAATTCTAAACAAAATATCTCAGAATGACCTGACCAGCAACACCCATAGTCGACGAAGTATCGATCGCAAGAACCGCAAGCGCGTTAGCTATGCCAGGTACCAAGGGAAGAAGAAGAGGGAGCGTATGCATAAGAAGATTGCCCGAGCCAAGAAAGAAGAAGTAGCCTTACTAGAAGAAGCAGGACCATCATACATCAGTGGAGAATTTGACTGACAGAACACTTTCATTATAATATTACTTACTTGGTTGTATTTGTTGCAGTTTATCGGTTGTACAGTCTATTCATTTGTGCATAAAACTTTAACGCTTGATTACCGCTAATTGTAATTTCGATGGAACGGAATAACTAAAATGCCCATCAGATTGCCAATTCTTCATGAAATCATCTGAAATTTGGCCAGAACATCCAGAAATATGCCTTCTGGAAAATTGTCGGTCAAAATTTCCATATCTTTTCGTATGTTAAAGTTTTGATACATTTTGTAAAAAATGAATGCAATTTTATCGCGGAGTGCCAGTTTCTCTCATTTGAATGGCCCTGGTTTCGTTTTAGGGCTGAAATTGAGAATTCTGACCGACAATTTTTCAGAGGAGGTCTAAAGGATGTTTCCTAAACAGTTATCAGCAAAAATCATGTTGGTCTTCAAAATTGATCATCAATTTGGGAAATCACACCATTTTCGACACTTATATTTGTCTGCTAATGGACCTGGTTGAATCTGGGTGTCAGTGCATGTTTCATATTAACCCAAATCATATACGAAATGCTCATACCAAATTTCAAGTAAATTCATCAACCTGATCCAGAGTTATGGCACTTTTGGTCTTCGGAGTCCGATTATGGTATACCCTCCCCTTAATACCAAACAAGTGATTGACCACCACAAAATTCGTCGAAGTCGTAAAAGATTGAGGATGGATTTCATAATGGAAAACAATTGTCATTCAATATCGGGACTCTACTTCGATGGCAAAAAGGACCAAACGTTGGAAAGGGATAGTAAAATGGGCCATGTGCACGCTGTTATCCAGGGCCATTTTGTGATTGTTCAAGAACCCGAAGGCAAATACATTGGCCATGTCAGTCCAAAGTCTGGTTGTTCTAAAGACATTCTGAATTCGATTCTTCTAAAGCTTGAAGACAAAGATATTGCATTGAATGATCTTAAGGTAGTTGGCTGCGATGGCACTAATGTCAATGTTGGCCACCTGGCTGGTATAATTCGACAACTAGAAAAAGTAGTCAAGCAGCCACTTCAGTGGTCAATTTGTCTGCTTCACCTGAATGAGTTGCCATTGCGTCACATATTCATCAAGCTGGATGGTGAAACATCAGGTCCTACAGCCTACAAAGGGGCTATTGGCAAACGTATCAACTCAAAATTACCCAAAAATCAAACCCAAAAAATTACAAATAACGGAAGCAGTGCGTTTTAAATTTCTATCTTTTGATTCACCTCTTAAGCTCCAGTTCCACAATAAAGGACCACATCTAACTATGGATTCCGGATAATGAATTAAATTGTGGAACTTTAGTTGTAACCTTTCAAGTTTAAAGGTTCTTAAGTAAACTTCCAAGAATTCTGCTATAGAAATGCTGAATAGTTTCAGTTCACTTAGTTCAAAAGAAGGACACATGCAAAAAAGAACAATTTGAGAGCTACAGACCATATTTCACATCCTTTAGAGACAAAATCACCAACTAACAATGGTAATGCCAAAACAAATTTAGCATTTGAATGGCAGAGAAGTTCATTTTTTCGTTCCTCAATTTTTTCTCGTCAAAAAATGGTGGTATAGATGAATGATCAAATATAAATGATTTTACTCTACGATTTATATCATTGACAGAGAAATACTTTTTCACAAATATTAGCTCATATAGAATT
The DNA here is from genome assembly GCA_032718475.1 of Nemertoderma westbladi. Lineage (NCBI taxonomy): Eukaryota > Metazoa > Xenacoelomorpha > Nemertodermatida > Nemertodermatidae > Nemertoderma > Nemertoderma westbladi. The sequence goes on along the minus strand of JAUCBJ010008417.1, from coordinate 11,031 downwards.
CGTGATATTACATATATACAAACTCCTTCAAATAAATCATGCATGATGTCAAAGGTAAAGTTATTGTAGATATGATATGTTGGGAGATCATTAAAACAACAAACTTCATTTAGACCAGTAAGCGAGGGATTTGCTATACTAATATCATTATCATATTCGGATACAGAACGCATTAGTGATAAATCCTCCGACCAAAGTTTAACAAAATTATGACGATGACACTTACATACGGCAAGGATAATTACCATTGAAACCCTCAATATACCCCAGTATGGAATTGACAGCTAAGTTATCCCCATGGACTTGGCAAAACACAATATAAACCCTATACAATTGATCCTGATAGATAACTTCCATACCATTTTGTTCAAGGTGGGTAAAACAACTAATAAGTTCGCGAAAAATTTCTTTGTTACCAAATTGAATACGATCTGAAGCAAAATGCATCAGCAATAGGAGCAAGTTAGCTAGCTTTGAATTAAATTTGGGCGGTATCCCCTTCAAAGTTAAAAATACATCACCTATTTTATGTTTTGTGGCATGAGCTCCTAAAGGGTTAGCAACTTCAAGATCATCGTGAAACATAAATATGGGAACTACAACATCATGAGGATTATCTTTATGTGCAATTCTAGTTGTGTTATTTTCCCAAACAGTCCCATCTTTAAAATCAGTGATAGAACCAGAACTTCCATTAAACTGTGTATATTTAAGAACTGTCTCAAAAATATTTGGAAGAGAAAAAAATTTATTGAGTAATGGTTCCAATGGGATATATCGAGAAGTGAGTAGCTTTGTCTTGTACACTATATTATCGATACCAGTAACTGATGACGGCATTGAATGAGAAGCATCCATACTTTGGTTTACAATAATTGTCTCTGGTTCAACATAATAATTAAGGGATTTCAACATCTTCAGTTGTTTGTATTCAGAATTAATTTCCATAAAAGGATTCGAAAAAAGTTTCAATGCCGATAATAAAAGTTGAGTTTCTTCTAAATGATATAAACCCTTCTGCGAAGCAAACTCCTCAACAAAATCATGCAGTAGGGAAAAGGGTTGTAAAAAATATTCCTCGACATCAGAAATTATGTTATCAATTGCAGACAAAGACATAACAGGGTTACTCCAGTGATACAAATGTAAAAGCCATTGAATTTATGCGTTTGTTCTGATAAGACAAGGTACATTCCTTAATAAATGATTGTATGGAAGTTAAATTAATCAATCCATGACTTTCAATAGGTGTGCCAGTACTGAGTTCATCAGTAGAAGGATCTTCGACATCGACAGTATAATGATCTTCATTGTATAATGTTTGACTCGACTGATAAAGTGGATAATAAAACACCAGGGTGGTATTTCTTTATGTGTTGTGATAAGGAATAGAACCTATAAAAATCAAGCTGACAGCCATCATGTCCACAAATTAATTTATCCTTATTCACATTAATGTTATGCATAACCCCCAAATGAAAGCGGTATATCGCCAAGGAACTCAATTCATCATTACAAACACTGCAAAACACCATGATTGCAACTGTCATGTATATACTGGTACGTATATTAGGCATTATGTATTCCAGAATAAAGTATATAAATGTATTTTCCCGGTTCGTATATATATATATATAACTAATCCAGAATAATCCAAACTTAAGGCATTACATATTTCAGAAAATATATATAAAATAGTATATATAAATATGTCTGTTCCTATTTTGTTCGGAATTGGGGTTATTATTTGGATTACTTTGTACATTCAAATTGGAATTATTATTTGGATTATTTTGTATGTTTGAATTAATATTATTATTTGGATTATTTTGTACATTTGAATTAATATTATTATTTGGATTATTTTGTACGTTTGAATTAATATTATTATTTGGATTATTTCGTATGTTTGAATTAATATTATTTGGATTATTTTGCACATTTAGGTCAAAATTATTATTACCGGGTAAAATATTATTTCCTGCAACAAAGGTTTGATTAGGGTTGTCTACTACAGTACTATTAATATTAATTCCTTCCAAAGCATTATTATTACCCCCCCCCCGTCTGTACGGTTACAACAGTCCTGGGTCTGTCGCCCGGTGCCTGTAAGTGGGGTATTAACAAACGTTTCCATTACTTCGGGCTCCTCATAAATACTACCCGAACCGGCCTCACTCTCAGATAATGCCAACTGTGCCAGTTCTAATCGGCGCTTTTGCTTTGCCTGGTATTGCAATAAGCCCCCTTAACTGGGCATGCATATTATCCCGCATACACTTTCCCGCTCTCTCTCTCTCTCTCTCTCTCTCTCTCTATCCTCTCGCAAACTTTGGTTCGCTAATTCTGCCTCCCTCGCCTCCCGCTCTCTATACCCGTTCTCTATTCTCGTCTCCCGCTCTTTACGCTCGCTCTCTATTCTCGTCTCTCGCTCTTTACGCTCGCTCTCTATTCTCGTCTCTCGCTCTTTATGCTCCTTCTCTACTCTCGCTCTTTATGCTCCTTCTCTACTCTCGCCTCCCGCTCTTCTTTTGTGTAACACATTGCAGAATTATGCGATCCATTCCATTCTTCGGGAAGAAGAAAAAAATAGGAGCCCAATACAAAATATATTGCTCAACTATGTTCGATATGCAGTATATAGTAGATGTACCAGAAGTCGTAGGGAGATGTTTGGCAATGATCTTAAAGATAAATTTGAGGCATTAGTTGGAGAATTCGATTTAAATGATGAACCTACAGTCCCGCTCTGAAAAAGCATTCCTTTGATCAAACATTGATCAAACTTTGATCAAACATCGATCAAAGTTTGATCAAATATTGAAATGAACCTGGCTGATAAAACCTGCCATTGAGTTCTACCAAAGGCGCTGCACTTCAAGTTCCGTCTGATAGATGTTGCCCCAGCCTTTCTCATGTTATAAAAAAAACTTACATGTGATTAGATACAAAATTGTAAAAGCCTTAGGGTTTCAAACGCAACAAAGTTATTATCATTGTTAGCTAGTGTAAACTAATATTAAATAACGAAAAATAAAATTTTGTGATCTGATCAGTCATGTCGAATAGCTTCTCAGGTACATTATAATCAACTGGGATTGACAAAATCGAACAGTTGTCCGAATACTGTATGGGAGGGATATGCTAAATAAAGTGCAATTTATTTTTTGTTTTTAGGGACCTTTCATCTGGAATGACATTCATAATCATGCAGCTCACCCCCACCGAAACCGCGAGATTCTACATAAATGGCATCGGCATGGGGTCTTTCGTCGCACTTCTTGAGCCGGGATTCCGTGGTGGGGAGTCGACCCTTCTCCCCGTCATTAGCTCCAGACTCCCCCCCCCCCCCCCCCCCCGTTCACTGACCACGGCCAGTTGCCTTCCCGCAGCATGTTATCACTTTTGAGGCCTCGGATTTGCAAGGCTTTTGCCTTCACATTGCAAATTTTGAACTTACGGGGGTTGGTTGTAAAATTTATTACTTAAACTTACAATTTTACTTATTTTTAATTATGTAATGCAGCATGAGTGAAGGAGAAAGAGAGAGTTTTTTAAAGTTTCTGAAAGGGTGGGGGGGGGGGGGTGTTGATAAAAATGTAATGTATTACAGTATGTACACGAGCTACACTCATTTATGAATATTCCCATGTCAATGACACTTATTATACATTTTATATTCTAGACAACAATGAATAGAGTATGCGGAGGGGCTGTTTGCAATGGGTTAAAAGGGACCAGCGGCCAATGCCCCTGTTTCCGTCAACCTGGCCCGGCCGTCTGGGCCATTGAGGGCGACGTTCTCCTGCCGCCCGTATACGATGGAGAAGGGCGACGTGTACTGCCACATGTGTTTTCATCGTGGCAGTTTACGTCGCCCTTCTTCACCGGAGAGCAGCTAAGAGTAAGTTTTTTAATTAATAGTATAAATAATTTAATAATTAATATAATTTTAATTCACTATCCCTATGAGACTACAATTAGGTTCCCATCATTAGCAATATTATTTTTCGTTTTTAACAGGTTTTTTTGGATTTAAATAACATAATTTGTTAAAAGTTAAATTTATTGGAGCTTTTTACTTCAGTTTTATTACCACGTTTAATTGCAGCATGGGTCATATGGGCCACAGGTTTTCAAAGAGTGTGATTATTACAAATAAATATTTATAGGTACCTAATTCGCATTTATCTTTTGTTTTAAATTTAAATCTATGTAACAATTATGTACCAAGTGGCACGGTAAGGTTCGACATTTTCGGTTTCAAACAGACAACACAGCCATATAATCAAAAAAATTGCGTCTTGTTATAGAAATTGAAGTAATCGGTCAGCATTTAACATGACAAAATCTTAAAAAGTGTAAAAAGATGCAGATACAGTGCCGACACAGGTGCCGAGATAGGTGCCGACATAGGTCCCGACACAGGTGCTGACATAGGTGCTGACACAGGTGCTGACATAGGTGCCGATACAGGTGCCGACATAGGTGCAGACACAGGTGCCGACATAGGTGCCGACACAGGTGCAGACACAGGTGCCGACACGGGTGCCGACACAGGTGTCAACACAGGTGCCGATATCTTGATGGTGATATCTGGCCCCGTTACTGTCGTATCGGTAACTTCGTCTCCCAACAGCGGCCTACCGGTTCCCTCTCGGCTGCCCGTAGCTCCTCACAACCTCAGCAGCAGGTTACATCGGTCGGAGTGACACCACTACCACCTAGAGCGGATTCCCAACCGGGCACCCATCAGCAGGTACCGGTAACTGATGTAAGTAACGCCGTTATTTCGGAGAAAAGCATTAGTACCGGTCCCGATACCTCATAACCTAAATATATATATATTAATTTATCTTAATCAATTTTCAGTTTTAATATTTTTTATACTTTTTAAGCAATAACCAATTATGAATATATTTTTGTACATTTTATTATTTGTATCAATGGCATCAACAAGTCGAATAACTGAGAATATCGGCAACCTTAAAGTTGCCTCTTACAACTGCAACTCTGTGCGAACACCACATTCGTTAAGTGCAATTAGAGGCCTGTGTGATCTATCCTGTGACATTATATTCTTACAGGAGCATATGTTACCTGTACAGGACATAGGGTTTTTGTCGTCCATTGATAGTCGCTATTACGCCCAGGGTATATCTCCCTGTGACCTCAGTTTAAACTTAATTAACGGGAGACCCTCCAGTGGTCTCGGTATCCTTTACAAATCTAGTTTAGCCGGGTCTGTTGACATCATAAATTTTGATGATAATAGACTCTTTGGTATAAAAATTAGCAGCGTTAATAACCAGTCTATTCTTTTAGTTAACACCTACCTCCCATATCAGTGCTCAGATAATGACAATGAATTTCTTAATTGTTTAGGAAAAATCGCAGCAATATTTGATTGTGCTGATACTTCACTGTGCTGTGCAATAGGGGACTTTAATGCATCCCTTGACTCTAGATATTTTAATTATTTACAACAATGGTGCTTGAGTAATAAATTTATATTCTCGGATATAAATGTATTACCTCCAGATACTTTTACCTTTGTCAGTGCCGCCCATGGAACCTGTTCCTGGCTGGACCACGTGGTCAGCTCTATGGGTGCTAGCAATTTAATAACAAATGTATCTGTTGATTACGATCAATGCACTTTCGATCATATGCCGGTTGTAACCGACATTAATTTTGCTCCGGGTTATCTATCTTCCCCAGAACCTAATGTGTCTGGAGAGGGCGGTGATTCTGTGCGTGATAACACTGATTGGGTAAAAGTGTCTAATTGTGAACGTGAATCGTATTCCACCCTTCTTAATTCTTTATTAAATTCAGTTAATATACCCTTTGATGCATTAAATTGTACCAATGGGTTGTGCAACTGTAGTGTTCACAAATCTGATATTAACGATTATTATGAGAATGTTATTGCTGCAATGCAGTTGACCATTGCTGTAAAAACATTGCCCCAAAAACATCGCAACTATAATAACGGTCCAAAAGTTATTCCCGGCTGGAATGAAATTCTAAAATTTAAATACGATGAATCTAAAATGTTCTTTAGACTTTGGAAGTCAAATGGCTGCCCTAGATCTGGACCTATGTTTCAGATTTACATTAAATCTAAATTGGAATTCAAACGGTCACTTAAGGACTGTAAACGGAATGAACAGCAGATTCGTTCTGATAAAATGGCCCATTATGTCTATGCTAAAAACGCGAATGATTTTTGGCGTATTGTTAAGAGTAATTGCAGTTCTACTGTGCCTCTGCCCAGTAAGGTGGGCGATGCTGTAGGTGAGCAGCAAATCTGTGACCTTTTCAAAGAAAAGTTTTCTGGTTTGTACAATTCTGTAGATAATGATGAATTAAAAGATCATGTTGAGAAATTGTTTGATTCTGTTGTATTTTCTGATGAGATGATTTTATCTGCATATGAGGTTGTATATGATTTTGATGCCTGCTATACGATTATAAGTAAAAAAGAAGCTTCATAACAGCTTTCCAAATAGTGACCATAATGGTTCGTGTTGGATACATGTATATATATATATATATATAATGTTCAGGAAATTGTGCCATTATATTGTATTTTGACTCCAGTAACATAAAGAACAATTACAAGGTACAAATTTAAGCAGTCATCACTGCCATATATGTTTATGAATTAGATGATGTGAGTTTACTTGGGTATGTGTTTACATACTCTCTTCCTATCTGCTCGCTCTTCATATTTAACAAAGATCTTTTCAAAGTTGGTTGTTTCATGGAGTTCACTGACGAGTCTCTCTGCAGGTTGGTTGTGTCCTGTTATCACTTCCCCAATCTGAGTAATTCTTTGCCATATCTCAGAATGTTTATCTTTCTGATTATATACAGATTCCATGACTGCAGTGTCTTGCAATTCCGGGATATGGTGAAAGAGTGGAGATACTTGTAATCGCTTTATCCACCCAGGATGTTTAACCAAGTCTGATATAGTTAAAGATGACAGTTTGTTTTTAGAAAATTTAAGAACCACCCTCTCGGAAAAATTCACTTGACCTCCCAAGGAACTAAACTTTTTGATTTCTTGGACTACTGTGGATTTATAGGTGATGTCCAAAGGGAGAAGAGTCGCATCAAGGTTATATAGATGTCTTTCGATGGCATCAAAGTAAACACTTGGTAGATTTAAATCATTTCCAACATTAGCTAGCATATTGGTTATCTCAAGTGTGCTCCTTATTATATTTGACCCATTGGAATCAACAGCAAGCCTATGTGCTTTGAAATAAACAACACCAAACCTGACAAATGTCTCACTATGGGAAACTAACTTTGATGATGATAGCATCTCCTTCGTATTAATACAAATAGCTTCATCAGACTTTGATTTAAAATACCTGTTGGCACGGAGATTAATTAAGGCAGTTGTCAGTTTGGGCAACAGTATAATGATATGAAGTAAACTCCCCAGTGTATTTAGCCAACGTGTTCCAACCTTAAGTATAGAGTGTTTAAGATTAGATCCAGTGAAGGTATGTTTCGATACCAAACTATAAACAAATCGTTGGTCATTGTTGAAGACATTAAGATCCCTAAATACGTTATCATCCAATACTGGGTAATGATCTGGCCATGTAAATGTTTCATCATCAGCAATTTCACTGAACAAGTTATCTTTACCCACGCAGTCATATATATATCGCATATTATGACATAGTGTCATAAGTGACCTCACACTAGCACTCTTGTCATTAGTCATTTTTGGGTCCTTATCAAATATCTGATTTGAAATTGAGTTTACTTTGGACGCATACATACTGTGTGGTGTGGTACTTACTTTGGATGCGTACGTACTGTGGGGTCTGGTGCTTAATTTGAACATGTACATAGTATGCGTGGTGCTTACTTTGGACGCGTACAGAGTATGTAGTTATTAAGTGAATGTTAACAGTAAAAGTGGGGTATGTTGCGCAAGCGTAGCGAGCGTAAATTTTTTTTAATTTATAAACAATCAAAACATTAATCGAAATAGAGTATGTAGTTATTAAGTGAATGTTAACACTATAAGAGTAGGGTGTTCGCGGTATTTCAACTTTCCATAACGCGAGTTGAATATTTTTGTATTTTATTAAAATTGATTATTCCGATATTACTACTGGGTGCGGGACCATGGGTTTTGGGCACATTCAATAAACTGGGGGCGATTTATGGGCAAACTTTGGGGCAACTTACAGGGTACGGGAATAATTTTATAGTTATAAGGGCCAGGGGGGATGGAAAATGCAAGCAGTATTCAGGTTAGCCTGAGTACTATTAGGCCCCGGCCAACTTCCTGCTGCCTGTAGGGGTGGATTTGGTAATGCACCAGGCCTAAAGGACAAGGACTGCCCTTAGCGGTCCCTGGCCAACGGCAGCTACTACGAGCCTGAAAAGAACTCGGAACGCTGACTGCTTGCGTCAGGGATTTGCGACGGGCACCGACGGCCCCTTAGTAGCCAAGCCGTTCTGGTTCTCGATGATCGAACCCCGGGGTTCGTGAGGGGTGGAGCGGACACGCGAACAGGTGGCCAAGTTAAGACTGCCCCCTGACCTAAGCCGTACTGGTTCTCGATGACCGATCCCTTCGGGGTTCGTGAGGGGTGGGACGGACATGCGAAAGGGCTGGCCACAGGACTGATTTGACAAGGACTGCCCTTAGCGGTCTCGGGTCAACTGCAGCTACTACGAGCCTGAAAAGAACTCGGAACGCTGACTGCTTGACTGTGATTTGCGACGGGAACCGACGACAGACCCCTTAGCCAAGCCATTCTGGTTCTCGATGATCGTTCCCTTCGGGGTTCGTGAGGGGTGGAACGGACACGCGATGGGGTTGAAAGACAAAGGACTAGACTCGACTAGACTCTACTGGCCTACCGACTGTTCGGAGCAGTTTCTCGGCTGCCGAAGCGACTACGAGCCTGAAACGGACTCGGAAAGCCTAGGTGGTTGGGTTTCTGTAATGAACTGACGGACCCCTAGCCAAGCCATTCTGGTTCTCGATGATCGAACCCTTCGGGGTTTGTGAGGGGTGGAACGGACACGCGAACGGGTCCACCGACACGACAGACTCTTAGCCAAGCCGTACTGGTTCTCGATGACCGAACCCTTCGGGGTTCGAGAGGGGTGGTACGGATACGCGACAGAGTCTACCGACTGGACCGACCCTTAGCCAAGCCGGGCTGGTTCTCGATGATCGTTCCCTTCGGGGTTCGTGAGGGGTGGAACGGACACGCGACAGGGTCGACCGACACCGACACTACGGCACTAAGACTGGGACTGAGGGAAAATCTGGGGTACATTAGGTAGGCTAAAATTCTGAGCGAACAGTGGGTTATTAAATAATATACCGTAGGGATTTATATTATCGTGTATACTTATTGTGAATATTTGGTGTATATTGATTTGGGGAAGCCCAAAATTATTCTTAATCAGGTTTCAATGATGTTGAACAGGTTTCAACTATAGGAAGTTACATTAAAGAGTATATCCAACTAATGCAGCTTTTCTCAACCGCAAACTTGCATCTTAGAAATATTCCCTCCCCACAATCAATATCCGGTGACTGGCCGGGGCTCGGTGGTCTGTTAAGTCACGTCTCCAGCATCGGCGTTTTTCCCCCTGGTGTAGGAATAACGGCAACAAAATTAAGAATAATTCACGTGGTTAATTTTGACAGGGTGTCAAAATTAAGAATAATTATCGCGGTCAACTTCAACTGGTGGAAGTTGAGAATCCTTCAATACTCTTCAAAAACTCTCTACGTGCTTGCCAGCACCCACTACGAGGAAACTCTGGTATTTGAGTTGAGACAAAGTCGTGGTTTAATTAATCAGCAAACTCGATCTAACCAACTCGTAGTCGGCAGATCACAATTCGGGAGAGTTGTTAACAGGGAATGGAAGTATCGATCACACCCATTGATATAATTCAAGTTGAGCCAGGAATCTGGCACGTCGAAGTTGAGGTACAAGGAACGAACGTTGGACGATTCAGGATTACTGTTCGGGTGGTCCAAGCTGAGTACAATACCTACGAGGAACTGTTTTACGACATCGCGTATCTCGCCATCGACGAGGCGTTACAATGACCACAAATAACATATCCGATACCGACGAGATGGATCACCACACAGACTCGGAAGCCGACGAGGTCCCAAACGTCAAGAACATGACCCGTCGGTTAGGGGCTCTTAAAGGCGGAGTAACCCGAGCGTATCAACGGATGGAGAAACAACTCAAGGGAGTCAAAACACCCCTCAATGAGGTACAAACTCAGCTTCAAAGTATCCGAAATATCCTACAGCGGTACGAAAGAATGATACAGGCGTACCAAGAGCTCGTTCCTCCCACCGATCAGGAAAACTACCCCAAGCTGGAAGAACACGTTGTACATCTAGATGGGTTCCGCAAACAACACCGGAGGACCCTCAGCCTGGTGAGAGGCTATGAGGAACAGTATTACAAGAGGGCTGAAAGAACAGACGCGGAATCAGTACGATCCTCCAGCATCAGGACAGGAGTACATCACAAGAGAATGGGGTCCACCAGAAATCAGCACTCCAGCGCTAGGAGCGAGATATCCGGCTCAGCGCGCAGTTCTCAAGGGGCGCCGCCACTCCGAGACCAACTGAGAGAACGGAAGGCATTAGCCCTCAAAGCTCGGATGGAAGATGAGTATATTCAACTGCAAGCCGAGCAAGATGTACTAGCCGCCGAAACACAAAGGCGAGAGGCCGAACAAGCGGCCGAACGACAGGCCGAACAACGCGAACAGGAGGCCGAACAACATAGACGAGAGGCCGAACGACAGGCCGAACAACGCAAACAGGAGGCCGAACAACGCGAACAGGAGGCCGAACAACATAGACGAGAGGCCGAACGGCAGGCCGAACAACGCAAACAGGAGGCCGAACAACATAGACGAGAGGCCGAACGGCAGGCCGAACAACATAGAAGAGAGGACGAACGACAGGCTGAACAACGCAAACAGGAGGCCGAACAA